>JBBCBC010000045.1:1668364-1943902 GCA_037126765.1 Stenogyne calaminthoides | reverse complement strand
TTTCAAGATCAACAAAAGTTAGAAGAAAATATGTATCATTTGATCTAGAAATCATACAA
Organism: Stenogyne calaminthoides; assembly: GCA_037126765.1. Taxonomy (NCBI): domain Eukaryota; kingdom Viridiplantae; phylum Streptophyta; class Magnoliopsida; order Lamiales; family Lamiaceae; genus Stenogyne; species Stenogyne calaminthoides. The sequence goes on along the minus strand of JBBCBC010000045.1, from coordinate 1,943,843 downwards.
ATATCAGCAATTAATCAGCAGAAAGATGTAATGGATCCTGAATTTGGAAGTGTAACCAGGTTGTCGAGGCAGGATCGACTCGTTGCGTTTATAAATCGGTTCAGTTTCCTTCCAACATCATATGATTCTACTGATCTACAAGCTGGGAATTCAATTTCAAGATTCTATTTCCAGTTTATAAGCCAGGACAACATATAACACAATATGATCCTTCAAAAAAATAGCATTTTTCAGCATAATAGCAGAAAAAGATGTAAACTATTAAAAAATTTATATTCACATGTAAATTGTAATCTATTCATAGTTATTAAAAGCGGCGAGGCTGCTTGGGCGCTCAAGTATTTCGAGGCCGTCTGCTTCACCGCCAAACCTAGCCGGTTGGGATTTCCCTGGCGGTCGCCTCGGGGCGTCTTTCAGTAGCCTCAACTTGTGTGGCCTTTAAGCGCCGTATGAGGACATCTATCTATTTAAGTGTAATATTTAAGTGAATTAGGGTTTCAAAGATTCATTTTTTAAAAAACTTTTGCGTGAGTTTGCGTCTCACTCTTCCTCTTTTTTCCTCCCAAAGCTCACTGAAGGCCAACCCCCCCGCTTGTCCGGTCCACCATCTCGCCCAGCCCAGCCACCGGCGCCGCGTCGAAAACCCTGTCCCCGCCACTTGGCGTCCGGACAACGAGTTAGTGTTTTTTTTTTTTTTTTCTCTTTTTCGTTTTATGATTTACATCGCTACCTCTATCCTTTTTTTTTTTGTTTTTTTTTGAAAGTTTGTAGTTTTACGGTGATCTACCTCTACTATGCTGCTTTTTTTTTTTTTTTTAATTATATATTACGATTTGATATCTGATTTTTTTAATTATATACAATGGTTGATATATTAGACTTCATTCTGATTTGTTTTGTTTTTTTTTTTCAGGTTTGTTGGTACTTGTTTTATATGTAGTTTTGTCTTGTTTTTTGGTTTGTTACTTAAATGTTAATTATATGCAATAGTTCTTTTTTTTTTTGTCGGTTTGTTGGTCTTTAGTAGTTCATTGAGAATTTGAGATGGAAGTGGTGCTAGTAGTGCTCCGCTGGTGATTAACTCAATTACTATCAGATCAACGATCCGCATGGAAGTACTTCAAAATGATTGCCTAAAAAACACGAATGATTTATGTGTACGTTTTTGTGATAAAATATCTGAAGCGGGTATCTGCCTATGCGTAAAAAAACAACATCTTGTTGGAGGATATAAAAATCTTATGTCTAAGCAAGTGCCCCTAATGTACGCCAAGAGATGAAAGCTTTCATGGAAGGAAAAAGAAAAGACTACGGGTCATTCAAACCACATATCAGAATAATATGAATATGATGATCAAGAATCTCAAGATTATGTGGAACAAAGAACTCCGTGAAAGCATGCCTTCGGGCTTCGGCTTTCCAAAAAACAAGAGAACAAAAACAAGGTCCTATGGACGTGTTTGTTAAAAAGCCTAACAAAAGTGGATTGAAAGAAAAGGCAGGACGGCGATGAATGAAGCAATATAATAAGGATTTGAGGAGAGGTATAATGGGTGTAGCAAATTGGATGTATGATGCGACAATCCTTTTCCAATCTTTTTAACTACTACCTAGTTTTCACGGATGTTTGACCTTTATGCCTACGTGGACCGGTTTTGAGGACTCTGGTTTTCACGAGGTCTGGAGGTTCTTGTTTAAGTAAAAGGCCGTTGATCAAGTTGAGAAAAGATTACATTCGTCTCTTGACGGATTGGAAGAAATATGGATGTAGTTTGATGGTTGATGGTTGGGACGGATAGGCGGAGGGCGTTGCTTAACTTTTTTTGGTTAACTCTCATAAAGGCTCGATTTTCATTGAGTCCATTGATGCTTGAGTATGCAAAGCCGGGAAGAATTAAATTTGAGTTGATTGATGGAATTATAGTGAAAGGCGGTATAGAAGAAGACATCATTCAGGTCATCCTGGACAATGCCGCCAACATGGTCCTTCTAATGGTAAGAATCTTTACCAAGAATTTATTCACTTCTTGAGATTGAAACGTAGATTTATTTGTTCAAGTGTATTTTTTAACTTTTGTAACTTTTTGCAGAAAGATATTGCAAAAAGAGGACAAGCCTATATTGGACTTTCATGCAAAGCACGCATAGATTTGATGTTGGAAGACATCGGAAAAAACGCCTAAATGAAAACGGCGTTGAAGAAAGAATGGAGTGTGATCGCTACGTGTATGTTGACTACCGAGTAGTCATATGATGAGGACTTTCACTAAAGAAATGGAGCTTTTTTGAAGTGGAGTAACTAGATTTGCTCTTGCATTTCTCGCTCTACGGAGGATCTTTAAAGTTGAAGGATGGCTTGAAGAACATGTTCACTTTCAAGAAGAATGGGCACAATCTAAATGGTCCCGAAGTTGATGGCAAGAAAGGTGACCAATAATTTTGTCTCCAAGATTTTTGGAAGTTGTCACGTCATCTCAAGATATATGCCCCCTTGGTTACCGTGTTTTGGGGTTAGTTGATGGTGAAAAAAAAAATGCCGGATACATTTGCGTTGAGGCCATGGATGAAGTGCGAGGAAGATAATCATGGATTCATTTTTCCAAAATGAAAAACCTTCTACAAGAAATCATTTCTTTATAATTGATGAAAGGTGGGAGGATCAACTCCATAAACCTTTACGCAAATGGGTATTTCTTAAATCTCGAGTTTTTTATAAAAGTGATCATGTGGATAAAAAGTGAGCAAAGGATTTTATGCGGTGATGATGAAATTACTCCCAGTCTTTTGAGCAAATAAAATTAAGTGTTGAGCTTGATCATATAAAAACGAGGGTGAATTTGGCTACCTCTTGCGATTAGACAAAGCGTAGGTAGCTCGGGTATATAGTGGGCAAATTTTGGTGATGCCCCTACCGGAAAGACTTGCTATCAAAGTATTGAGCCTCACTTGAGTTCTTGGTTCTTGAAGCGTAATTGGAGTATATTTGAAAATGTAAGTGCATCTTTCATTCTTTTGTTTATTAATTATTATTTATTTTACTATACGGGCATATTAGTATATTACTACAACTTTTGGTGTTTGTTAGGTTCATGCGAAAAAAGAAGAAATGAACTAGAGCAACAACGCACGAATGACTTGGTCTTTATCAAGTATAATCGTGCGTTAGGCGTCGGTATGACTCACGTGATCACATTGATCCCATCTCTTTGAGGATATAGATGAAAGCAATGAGTGGGTGGTTGGTCTAATGGAGGATGAAGATGAGTTTGGTTAAGGTGAAAATTTGACGCAAGACGTTTCTTCTGAAGCCACGGAGTTGATGAGCCCGCAGACGATACTAGATCAAAGGGAAAAAGGTCGCACCTAAAGGTCCTAACCAAGTTGAGAAGAGAAAAAGAGCGAGAGGAAAAGAGCAAGAGGCGAGGGTGTGGGTGTGGTGGAGAGGATCATCTTTTAGACCCTTAGAGATGAAGATGAAAATGAAGACGAAATTGAATTTAACTCGGACGTGATGATGTGGAGAAGATGAATTTCGTGGAGGACGATCCACGTTAGGATGATGATAATGATGAGGAGGAGAGTTTGTTTTTGATGAATTACGTTGATGGAGATGATTAGTTTGCTATATTATTATTCTTGTTTGTTATTACTTATTATCGCATTTAATCTATGGTTTGAAGTGTATGTCTTTGATTTATATGTTTTAACCTTGTGTTAGTTAATCATATGTTAGTATGATTAAACCTGGAACTTGTTGTTAGGTGAACTTATATGTTAGTATGATTAGTTTGATTCTCATGGTTTACACATGTTAGCCACTAACTCTAGATATAATTACAATCCCAGATCACAGCAAACAAGTGGAGGAATAATGGGAGTTCATTAGGATGAAGGTTCTGGATATAGTTATGACATTACTCTTTTAAAAAACTATTAAGTCACTGAGATCCCTACAATGTAGCACTAATGGCAGCAAAACATACAGGATAACCAATTAAATATTGCCCATTATTTGCACTAAGCTGAAGAGTTAGAAACTAAACAGAGTGATGATGATGATGCATCATCCATTTTGGTGATAACTTTCCATTTTTGTCATAGTGAATCACTAATAAGAGATCAGGCAGAATGAAAGGCAAAGTAGTAGAGTAGGTCATTGTCTCGTTGACCTGATTATATTTTAAGAGAAAATCATTGTTCCACCAATTTATGGCCATATCAAATCTGACCAGCTGGATTTGGCAAAGTTTAGAGTTTATATCTTGTTATAATCATGACAATTAAGACTTCATACGAGCTGATCTGGCTTAGTGAATGTTCTGGATGAACTCTTCTTAAGAAAACGTGTTCACAATTACCTCTACTTGAATTCTTTACCACAGGAAAGACACGAGTAAAATGCAACTTATTGCGAGGGAAGATAGTGGCCCACATGTTTACTTCTTTTGCAGGTCAAACTACAAGTGTGCGATCCATCCCCCACCACATATTTTAACCACAGGGATTATATAGAAATTTGAAGTTTATTTAGAGGGAAAAATAGTGGTGTAATGATCCCTAGGAGAAAAAAATAAAGGATGGTGATTGTAGCAACACTCCCAGGGTGCCTTTAAATCAAGTAAATAACAAATGATCATGGGAAACTTATTTGGTTAGGATCAAAGCAAGGAACCAAATTGAAAAAGTAGATAAATTTATAACTGGATAGGAAAATTGACATCTACAACAAGTTCAAAACTCTTATTTCATTATGACTTATAGTAAAATGAAGAATGTGAGACCATGTCCAGATTTTCTGGTAGTTTATCTTCGAGTTAATATAAAAGTCTCGAGGAGTTCCTAACAAGTTTAACTTCTGTGGATCTACAAGTCTCAAGTAATTTCTAACTAAAAAATCTCAATTCAGGCTCATTGAAAACATATACAGACAAGTATATCTCAAGTATTCAATTTTACAATTTAGAGGTACAAGCAATTAAGGTAGCAAGATACTACACAAACTCTACACAGGTTTGACTTTCAAGAATCCAAACAGGGTATGTCTATATCTTCCTACTTTTTCCCTTCCCCCCCATGAATTAGTAGTTCCACTTACCATTTAAAAAATTCTAATTCCGCAGTGGCATCACCTAGTGCTTTTATCATATTGGCAACAAATGATTACTAAGAAAATCGAAAATTCAACACTACACATTCCAGTGTCTCAGGAATAAAGAATTCACAATAAACCGGAATTGTAGTCTGACTTATAGGCTATAGCTTCAATAGTTTAGTGGAGCTAATATACTACACGTGAAAGGATTCATAAACTCAAAAAGATAGAGCAGTTCAAACTACAAATGGAGTGACACATGTAATATCATATATTCAATTCATGAATCTTCTGCACATATTTTATTGTTAAACATATGAATAAGCTAACACCTTCAACATCATATACATATCTAGTAAAATGGTTAATGGTACCTGACTATGTTCCTAATTTTCAGCTTCCACTCAAAAGCCACTATCTTTCTCCACAATGCTTCGATCCTCAAATCACATTAAGGCACAGTCAATTGAAATCTCATTTCTCCAATTCAATTCCGTAGCTCCCATCTTTTCTCAAACTCATATCAAACACTTCTAAATTCATATTTTGATCCTTCTTATGACTGTTACTCCTCCAAACTTCTCCATATGTACCTCCAGTACCTCGATTCTTCCTACCATCCCTGTTATGTAATCTTGCATCCCCAGGATTCTGCATTCTAGTACTTCCCTTGAAATTCTGATTTTCGCCTTCTTTTGCTACATCCTCCAAGCTTTTCTCGTTCACATTTCTTCCATTACTCAAACCATTTTGATTACTCCTCGAATTCCTATCATATCCCTTTCCTCGTGGACCCAATTTCCCTACATATCCACCAGTTTCTCTAGGTTTTAAATCTTTTCCCAAACCGGAGCTCTCAAAATCATCCCTGTTATGCAATCTTGCATCCCCATAATTCTTTCCTTCTGAATCACTCGAATTCATTCTAGTACTTCCCCTAAAATTCCGATTTTCGCCTTCTTTTGTTGCATTCTCCAAGCTTCTCTCACTCAAATTTCTTCCATTATCCGAACCATTTTGATTGCTCCTCGAATTCCCATCATATCCACTAATTTCTCTAGATCTTAAAACTTCCCCAAAACCGGAGCTCTCAAAATCATCAGACCCAGAATCCAATTCTTCCATTTTCCGATACGGCCTAAGGCTATGAACGACCCCTTTCGGGAAAAACCTCGCGGACGGCAAGCCATTATCGGGCCTAAACAATTCCGGCCCGTCCCTATCAGACCACAAATCAAGCCCACCGGGCTTCTGAAACCTATCCGCCAGCACCTTCACCTGCTCATCAGCACCCACGGAGAACAAATTCGGCGACTTCTCAACCGTTTCCCAGGGGCGTTCGAGTTCGGAAACGGCGGCCTTCAGCTCGGCCCGTTTCCTCATCTCGTAAATTTGGCGTTCGCGGGCCAAACGGGCTTTTAGCAGCTGCTTTGATTTCTTGGCTTGCATTCTTTTCCACTGCCATTTCGAGACCCCACCGGGGTAGGTCCGCGGCCCGCCGCCCATTCGAATCGGAGCCGTTCTGTAGGGTTTGGAGGTTGGGATAGTGAGGGAGAGGTTGGAGAGTTTTGTGGTGAGGCGTAGGGATTGGGCTGATATCGGGCCGCCCGAGAGGGCTTTTGCTGATGATAGGGATTGTGGGGTTACTGGAATTCAGAGAGACATCTGTAGGATTGACATACTCTATACACCTGCAAATTGCAATGCAGAAACCTGAAAAAGTACGCACTCGAGTGTGGTGTGTGTGAGAGAGGGAGGAATGGAGACGATGAGGATGGAGTATTCAGTAAATGTGTTGGTGTTATGAATTGGGCTTTGATTTTTCGTCTAAGATAGGCCTTTCATAATTTTGGGCCAAGTACTCAGTTAAATGGCCCAGTTTTCTTGGGCCTAGGTCATTAATGGGTTGGGTCTGAAGTTCAAAATTTGCCCTAATATTAAGATCCAAATGTGAAGTCAACAACCCAAGGTGTGTTTGCAACTGCATTTTTTTTTTTTTGGCAGAATCACTTCTAGGGGAAGCTTCTCGCTCACAGCTTCCAATTTAAAAAAGTGATTCTTACTATTTTTAAGAGGTTGAAAACGCCCCTTAATGTATGCTCTAGAAGTACTCAATCAACTTAATATATATTTTTAAAATTACATACTAATATAAATAATAGTATATCATACATAATAGACAAAAACTCATATAGGATTTGCCTAATATCACGAGAGATATAGACACAATCAAAGACAAATCACACTCATCATTCCCAGAGTGTTAAAAGCGTAATCTCAACTTACATATGCCAAATGCCGGATTGTGCCTCGATGCAAAGAATTTGTTTCTACATAAATTCTATAAATTCTTTGTAACGTCATGAGTATATCTTTGCATTTTAATCACAAAAACTGTCAGAAAATAGATCGATTGATAACATTATAGGAGTACTTACTAGTATAAACAAAGTACATTTATATACTCCTAGTAACTAATTGAATTTTTATACAAATAAGCTCCATGCATCTTCAATTCTTCATCGAATTAATTCTATATCCCTAGGCAATATATTTAATATATGTATTGTATGTATGGGGATGTACAAAAAGAAATGCATCCGACTGTTGGGACAGCTGTTTGGCGGTGGAGACTCGAGTTTCAAAATGTAAATTCGTTATTTTCACCAAGTGTATCATCTCCCCTTCATTCAATTACTTAATTTCCACCCCCAAATCCACACAATTGACTTATAAATGAATAAAAAAATAAAAATAATTGGACCCCACTTAAATTTCATGCACAAATATATACTCCTTATTACTCTCCGAAAATGCAATACATTCAAGAAATCCAAATTTTACAAACTTTGTTGCACAAGTTATTAATGAGTACTAGGGTTCTTGTTTTGTGCTTGATCTTAGTGAATGCTATTTGGGCTGTAGAAGCCCGAAAACTAGGAAACCATGATGATCTTCACAGCCCGAGCCCATCTGAAGGTGGTAATGAAGAAGAGGTGGCGGTCGGAAGCAACCACCACCATTACCACAGCCGGTCGGTCGATAAATCAATTGCCGGCGGCGGAGTGATTATTGGGATTTTAGCAACCGGTTTTCTGGTGGCGGTTTTTTGTTACATCCGTGCAACTCGAAGAAAAAATGTGCAACCTGTTGCTTGTCATTGTGATGATATATCACGTGGAAGAAAGAACGTAAAAGAAATTAGAATCTAGCTGATTTCTATACTCATGATGTTAGGTTGGTTTGTTTTTTTTTTTTTTGGTATTCTAGTTAGTCTTTTGTTTAATTTATGGTAAAGTGTATAATATTGATGTTGTATGTATTGTAATATTAACTCATAAATTAAATATTGTGACATTCAATAATTTCAATTGGATCAAGAGGGCAGACTCGTTTTTTAGTGAGGTTTTGCGTGATTAATAAATGAATCAAGATTAAATTGGTTCAACATTAGTCTATTTGAAGCTTAATAATCTAGCTAATTAGGTTCCAACAATAACATAGTATGCATGCATTACGAATTTAATGGCAAGTATAATAGATTAGTTAAACGCAAGAACAAAAGCGTTAACCAGCCCTCTTCTTCTATGGTGAGAAGTTATTGTTATTTTACATTGAGAAATTTTGAATATTAGTACATATTAAGTTACAAACATGTAAACAATTATTTTGTTTATTAGTCAATCTCATATAACAATACAATTTAACTGATTGTTTAATACAATGTTACAATATGTACTTTCAGATATTATTTGACATGTACACTAAAAGTCAAGTTTTTTTCAATACTACAAGAAGCACAGAACTGTTACTATTTAAAATTTTCAAAAAAGCTCTAATCCAAACCCAGCATTGGTATTTGTAAAAACTTTGGTTTTATTATTGTAATCCCACACTGCGTGTTCCAATTCAAGAGTGACAAAATTCGATCAATTTAATTTAACCCATGGAATAAAAGCAGTCTTCGTGTATCTGAGATTTAATTCAGATGGGCCTAAATTATGTAATCACGGTCCAATAGAGCCCAATAAATCGAAGAGGCCTCACAATTAACTTTTAAATGGGCTTAGTATCTCTTTAATTTGATGCTCCAGGCCCATTAAGAGGCAAAGGAAACATATATCCGCTTCGATTCCATTTTTACTTGAAGAAGAAGAAAGTGAGCACATTCTTCTAGCAACTGCCAAAACCAAAATCCACCGACTCAGCAAAGAAGAAACCAAAATTATGGCGACGGAGCAGTCAGTAATGGCGGTGATACGGGCGGCGCGGCCTCAATTCGGCAACGACCACGACAAATTGGCATTCGCCGTACACGCGACCTTTTCCGCCGCCGGCTTCGTCCTAAACGCCACCGGTGCTCGCGCGTTTGGCGACGATTTTATGTCTGTCTCCACCTCAGGTAATTTACCAAGTTATGCTCCAATTGTTTAATAATTTATCAAATTCATGGAAGTCTATATTCTCTTTTCCCATGATTTTGTGTATTCGAATACGCGTTGATGTTGTATGTAAATTGTGTATACTGGAGTCCTACTTTATTTATTGGAGTGTTAAATTTAGTTATCGTTATATGTGAAATATTTTTCTGGTATCTGGATTTGGTAGATGAAGTAGGCTTGGACGGTTGGAACTCACTTCCAGAAAATTATGCTTTTGTATACTCGAATCCTGAAAAGGGTTCCAAAAGAGTTCTAGTGAAGGCTCTTGTTATGAATAGTATCTTGATTGTTGATGTTCTAAAGGAAGGTGCTTCGGAGCCCTTGCATCTTGAACTCAAGTAAGTAACAAATAAATGAAATGCTTGCTTATTGGTTGCTTTTTTGTTATATAAGCTGATATCGATGTGCTTGGCTAACTATTGTTTGGCTTAATAGTACTGCGGAGTATGTAGAGATTGAGGGGACGACTTATGCTTCACAGTACAAGAATTTGGGGAAACTGGTGGAGAAAGTAAATAAGGAAATTTTAGATAAACTGGATGGTGCTCCAGCTGCTAAAGTGTCAAATCAGCCTTCAAGGTAAGCTCTTTGTTAATTGTTATTAGTTTGGTAATCGGCTAATCGCTCTTCACTTTACGTGATTATGCATGCTTTGTTAGACCTATATTGTGTATCTCCTAAGGAAATGACTGAATAGATCTGCCTGGATGGTTATCGATATTTCTGTGATTTGACACTGGCTTAGTCTCTCAACTTTTTTGGCACTAGTATCATGGACTCTATTAGTCTTATTCTAGTTTAGTTACAGATACTTTGATACTATCACGGAGGTCTTCTAATCATGTGATAGTTGTTTTTAATTAAAATTATCTTATTTTAGCTAAAAACATTTAACATGCGTTGATTGAATGTTGCGAAAAAATTGAACTCTTAAGTAGTTGGTCCTTGTTATAAGTTATATTTCCATCTTTAGCTAGATGTGGGTGAATCTCACATTTCTTTTATTGATGTTGCTTTCTATTGATCTAAGTTTCCTGCACATTTTTTTTTTTTTTTGCAATCTTTATATTTGTTTCTTAATTTACTTTGTCACATGATTCGTAGCTCTGAGACACGCGTGAGAGAAGTCAGAGATAGGTCAGGGATGGGATTTGATGACCCAGACGACCGTTATGTTTCTCCATATCAAGGGTAAGTTTTCTCTTTGACAATCTTGCCTAGAAGATCAAGACATCTTTTACTGTCTGTTTAATCTTCTATTTTTGTTGTTCAGTTCCGTTACTTTCTTTTTTCTTATTTTGTTTAGGAATGAGCACACACTTTTTTTATTTTGTGTATAGATATAAAAAGAGTTTTAAATTTGAATTGTCACTACTTACGACTTACGAGACTCCAGCACATTTAATTGTATTTAATGTTTGTGAATATAAGGGGTCATTTGAGTTTTTAATTAACCCTCCAATACCTGCTTCTGGTGGCAGCAACCTCTTTCCCGGGCCTGGAGCTGGAATGTATCCTTCCAGGTTTACATTTTACTACACCTTTGCTAAATGGGGACCTTATCCTTATAAAGTCTTTTTTTTTTTTTTTTTTGTAGTTCCTTATTCAGGCATCCACATTTATTGATTGCTAAAATCATTTATACTTTTTGCAGGGATATTTTTGGTAGTGGAGGGCCTGGAGGCATGCTAATCGGTATATATTTAATGACCTCTTTATGACTGATCGAGAATCAAAAAAAAATCGAATTTATCTAAATTGTCTCTCATTTGCTTGCAGGCCCCAATGATCCATTGTTCCTTGGAGGCAGACCTCGTCAACCTGGCATTCGTGGAGCTCCACCGTGAGTTATCCCCCATACCAGCTTTTATCTATCCACACTTATTTATGTGTCTTTATATCCATGGCCAATCTTTAGAATGACTCGTCATGTTTATTCCCTTAATGATGCAGGGGTGTGCCTCCTGGTGCCCGGTTTGATCCATTTGGACCTCCTGATGTACCTGGTTTCGAGCCAGATCGTTTTGTCAGGTATTTTATTGTAATATCCGTGCATGACTAGGTCTTATATTAGGGCTTTTGTGTATATAGCATTGCTTATATGTATACATAATGTGTAATATATGACGCGCAGAAGGCCACCGCCACGTGGCGGAAGAGGGATTCACCCGGACTTGGAGCACTTCCACAACGGTTCAGATTATATATAGGCTGTATTTCTGACTTTCAAACGTTGGAGAAAACTTTATGTCTTGACCATCTGCTCGAGTAATCTTTTATTTCGGTTGTAGCATGATCATAACGTGTAGGATTGCGTACTTTAGGAATGAAACGAGTGTAAATGAGTGTGTTTTCCTGGATGTGAGTAAATAATATTTTCCAGATTTTGCTACAATGTCCTTTGTTTGGAAGTTTCAGTTGGGATGGCAATGCATGAATCTGTTGTACAAAAAAAGTTCGCCCGTTTTGGGATCGGTTTTTGCTAGACTTGTCTTGGCTCATTCACCAATGTGTTTAAGAATTAAGCACAGGAAGATACAATCCAAATTGATACGTTTTTGCTGTAAAATTAGACATGTGTGGTATATTATACTTGAATTTCCATATTAATAATTGTCGTTGGGCGCATACTTTAATTTTCAATCAATATTGTTTAAATATTCTTCCTTCAGTCAAAATAATTGACTGGTTAGTAATTCAACGGCCTTTAGGTGGTTCGGTTTCTTGGAATCGTTTTGAATAACATACTATATGAATTAATCTTTAAATTATTTTGATGAGTTTAAAAATGCTTCGATTTAAGTGATGTTGACACTTTTTCATATTTAAATATGATAATAACCCGTGACTCTTGACAAAGATAAATTCTCTTGTGCACCATTTGCACCAAGTGCAATTTAATTTTAGGATCTCTTTTTTTAATTTTTTTCAGTTTTAGTTTTTTTTTTTTTTTAATTTCAGTTTGTTTTTAATTTTAATTTCAGTTTTAGGTTTTTTTTTTCCTCGATCCGGACCCAAATTCGGTTGGAGTAATTCATGATTCACTCTGCCCGAGTGGTTCATAGTTTACCCGGTCCGAATAAGTCATGATTTAGGGTTCATTATTTAGTGTTTAGGATGTAGATGTTTCATTCAAATTGAAATTGAATTCAAGTGCACCAATTGCACATTAGTTTACCCGGCCCAAATAAGTCATGATTTAGGGTTCATTATTTAGTATTTAGAATGTAGATACTTCATCCAAATTAAAATTGAATTTAAGTGCACAAATTACATCCTGTGCAAATGGTGCACAGGAGAGTCACTCCTTAGACAAATCACAAATTCACAAAACTACAACTAACTGATTATATTTTTGTTACTTTAAAACTACTATTTCTCTGTTTGGGTGGAGTGCCCGAATCAAAAGACAGTTCCAATATTAAATTGTGTACCAAAATCTACACTAATAAATCAAGATTGGATTTTGCACTGAAATTACGGAACACTTCCACTCGAATAATGACTTAGGTCGTGTTTTGAAACACTTAAAACAGCTTTTAGAAGCACTTATTTTTAAAGCTTCCTCTCACAGCTTTTAAAAATAAGTGCTTCTGAAAGCTATTTTAAGTGTTTTAAAACACGCCCTTAGTATAAATAATCAATTCTTTTTTGTTTGTTCTTGAAAAATATTAATATAATATACAAAACAACAAGAAGCTTCCAATCAGAACTCAGAAGCCGTGAAAGAAGTTGCTTCCAGGTAAAAGTGAAAGTTCCTTCGGTCTGTACCTTTCATCTAGAAAAAGGTGGCTTTCTAGATTTTAAACATAAGTCAAAACACCCCAACAACTGGATCACATACCTTGAATAATTGATCATCTTTTTCTAAACCAATATATAAACCATTTCACATCCCCCAACATCAACACATCAAAAAATTCAGAAATCAAGTCCATTACATTTTTTTTATATAAATGGATTCTTATAAGTTGCATAAGCTGTTGATGCTGCTTTTATTACTAATACTTTTAGTATCAGTTCAAGAAACAAGCAAAGTTGATGCACGACCACTTTCTTTCCAAAATCAGCAAAATAAAAGTTTTGCAACACTTGGGTTAGTATGCAAATGCTGTGATGGAGATTCTGGAAAACAGGATTCATGTAAAAATTCATGGGAGGGATCTTGCTCTAAACTTCAGTGCTTGCCATGGAAAGGATTTCAGTGACATTTTGATTAAGAGGACCCACCTGCAAGAGACGGTCTTACGGTGAGACGGGACATAATTTGAGCATTGACTCTGTCACACTTTAAGAGGAGTGTGTGTGATTTGTGCTAAGTTCTACCCGTCTCATGTATGAGATATTCTTTATATGAGTTTTTGTCTTTTGAGATTAATTTGTCTTGTTGGATTATATATATATATATGTATATATTTTTAGTATAATTCAATCTGTTTTTAATGGAATTCATTTTGATTTCATGTGTGAGTTCATCCTGTAACAGTGTTTTATGATTGGGAATTAGTATATTATTAATTTAATTAATCTTAGTTTCGTAGGTCCACGGTGGAATTGTAGAGGGTATATTTTGAAGGAATTATGTGCAGTTTTGCACTAGCTGAAGATTCTAAGTAAATTACGTCTGATTAAAGATTAATTCTTTAATTACTTAATACTCACCTTTTACATGTTAATGGTCTCTATGAGCAATGAGCTTTTTATATAGAATTAAGTAACATAAATTTTTAATGGATTTACTCTCCAATAATATGTATTAGCGAAAAAAAAAATTTCAAATAATAAAGAGATGATTTCTTGAGATATAATTATAAATTTATAATAGAGGTAAATTAGAGAAAATCTTGGGAAAAAAAAAAGCTTGTAAAGACAATAGAGTAAACGGGCTTCTCCTTGAATGGGCTTATTTAAAATTCAGGTCATAAGCCCATAAAATACATTTCATTGGCCCAAATCCCTAGAGTGGGTGGCGACTGGCTACGTACGAGTAAATGAATTTTTCTTTCTTCTATATATATAAGAGGCAATGGGACTGGTTACACGTATTTTAATAAAAAAAAAAAAAATAACAAATGTAGATCTAAGGCCATCCGCAACCTAAAACTCCAAAATAGAGATCTCTATATTTAAAAATAAAGTTTTCTATACTTAATTTTCAAAACTTCCTCCAACCATAAACTCTAAATTAATTAAATTGTATAATTTAATTATACAATTTAATTTGATTAATAAATTTAAATATCAATAATAATGTATTGTTTAATGATTGTGTTATATTGAAAATGAATAAAATAATAAATAAAGTAAAGTTTAGAGTCTATGGTTGAAAAATGTTTTGAAAATAGAGTGCAGAAAACTTCATTTTTTAGTATATAAATCTCCATTTTTGAATTTTAGGCTGGAGATGGCCTAATGTTCCTATGAACCACAAAAAATTAAGAAGATTATTAATTCATCATATTATGAAAAATACTAGTATAATAATATTATTTAAGTGTTAACTATAATTTTTTTGGATGTCCACTTGCGTGAGTCGGTTTCATAACGAGACAAAATATATAATTTGAATATGATATTTTAATATTTAAAAAAAATTAATATTGATTTATGTTTGTTTGTACGATGTGTCTCATGGATCAGACAGTCTCATATGAATTTTATCATATTTTTTTAGGGTTTTTTTTTGGTGGGTTGTGGGTTGATTGAGACATAAAACGTGGCGAAACATCGGACACACACACGTCCACCATGCGCCGACTCTCACTCAATCTTCCTCGTTTTATTCCCGCCTCCCCCTTTCTCGTCTTCTTCTAAATCACCTTAATATAGTAATAGTTCATTTTCTAATTCAGATTTTTCCGTTTGTATTCTTTTATAAAATAATTGAATGGGTCATTTTCTATTTTTGACGTGTAATAAAATATCAAATCGAAAAGGGGAAGATTGGACTAAGAAATTAAGTTGGATGATTAAATTTTATTGCAAGAATAAAAGCATTTGGCTAAGCTAGCTGCAGTTTGGTAGATATCACAAATATTGGAATAATGACTAAATGATATGACAAATAATAAAAATTTGTACAATTGAGCGTTGTGGTGATTAAATTAAGGGAGAAGAACATTCCACTGCAAAGTCACCCAAAACATTATAATCAGGTATAAAGTGCAGAAAAATTCTGCATTTTAGTTCAAATTTAAATTATAGTACGACGTACTTTAGTTCAAATTTCTGCACTTTGTATCTGGTTGTAATGGTATCATAAATCTTGTATCTAATGTAATTTTCTCTTAAATTAAATCTAACATTCACGAAATGGGGGGTGGGTGGTTGGGGAGGGGGGGTTAATATAAGATTTATAATAATGGATAAGTATTTCTATAAGTATAAGATCAGTTAAGAGTTAATGGAGAAAGATATATGCGAGATTGCATAGAATAAGTCTGTGAGACCTAACCCTACATTTTTCTTTTTTATCAAAAAAAAAAAAGAAGGTATTTTATGAAGTATAATGACGTACGAGGGGTACTCAATTCAGAACAATACAATAAATGTTAATCGGCTAGCCATCTTTTCAAACATTTAATATTTGAATAGGTCTAGTGTGAAAATTTTCATGTATAAAACTCTATAAAATTAACATAAATCAATCATCTACACTCTAAACACTAAATAATGAATCTTAAATTATGACATATTCGGGCCGGATGAACCATGAACCACTTGGGCCGAGTGAATCATAACTCACTCAATTTTGTCTTACATTCACCAATTACATAATTTGATTGTAAATTAAAAAAAAATTATATATAAAAATTTTCATATTAGACTTTATCTTAATTAAGATTTATATTCCCTCATACACCACAATAGTGTAGAAGAAGAAAATAGGTTAATTTTGTTTGATTATGTACACCCAAGGCCAACTCTAAAAAGTAAGTACGTCTGAATTAGATCAATTTAAAGTGAGTAATAATTTAATGTGAATATTGTGTAAAAATCAGACAACAAATATTACATTTTAGGCAAGGTCTCATATACATTTAGTGCACGGACTCTAGATATGTGCACTCACTTTGATCCTGCTCATTTTATTGTGGATTCTCCTTTCCACTAATGATAAGATCTCATTTTTTTAATGGGTCACATGCGGGATATATCATATTTATTTAATTTTAATATATACCGTGATTTTAGAAGTAATACTAGAACTTTAAGTTAAAATATTAAAATAAAATAGGGCACACACCATACGTTTAATTAGATAATCTCTTTAGACAATTTGACATTTCAACCTCAAGGTCTACTAATAATTGTTATACGTGTAAATGTGCATTGTGATATACTAATAAAATGTAATATCCTCTAAAAAAGAATGAAATAATAATAGTAGTAATAGATAAATATATGAAGTGAGTGGGTGGGTGGGTGGGTGGGATATGATGAAAATAAAGCAGGGCAATTGAGTGCAAATATCCTGATAAGTACAAATGACTTACAACGTTAATGTGTGTGTCCCACCTCTTAAACTAAAGTCTAGATAAAGTTGGATATATATATATATATGTATGCAGTGTATATTTTTGGTGTAGGGACTAGGGAGATAAGATAGAGATAGAACAAACAATGAATGACCAAATCTGTTTGTTTTACTCGTTGACCCTGTCATGATCATTAGTTGGGAACTAAAGAAGAAATAGAATTGAAATTTCTTTTGTCAGTGGGAAAGAAAGGTTTCGAATATAATTATCTGAACGAGGGACCAAGTGCCGAGAATATCTTGAAAGTGTAATTATCTAAACGAGGACTGAATCTCGGGATACTGCACAGTGTAATTATCGAACGAGGGCGCGAGTCTCGGGGATACGCTTGAGTGTAATTATCTAAACGAGGGACCTGAGTTGGAGGTTACGCCTGAGTCAAATCCACCTGAGTGGATTTGTCTGAATGAGGAAATGTTTGGGCTTCTCACAAATGGGCCCAAACATTTAAAATGACCTGGAATCTCCATTTTCTATTTTAGATTCTGCATTTAAATTACCTAAAGAATATTCATTTGTGTGTGGAATTTATTTGTTTGTTACAAAATCTTTTATGGTAGATGAATGAGATATCAGAAAAATTTACACTATTCTCTCTCCTTTAACTATCTTTTTTCCTATCTAATCCTCTCTCTCTCAATTTCTTCAAATCTTCATCTCTCGATCTCTTACTATCTTCCTCTATATGCAATTTATCTTCTTATTTCCAGAAAATTATACAAAAAATATGGATTATAGTGTTGATAGTGCTGGGATTGCTACAATTGGTATCAGAGCCAACTTTTCTCGGGTTGTGGGTTATGAGTCTAATCAACGACTCAAGGAGGAAAAGATCTTCCATGAAGGCGATTTAATTGATGATTCGGGAACTGCAATTGGAATAGGGTTTCAAGGTGGAATTAAGAGTCAACTTGAATCTATTGGTGCGATGGACGTGAATCAACGGTGGAGCCTGAAGCATCGTCAATTGACAACAACAATTTAAGGAATATATTGCAGTGGGAAAATCAAGGTATTCAAGCTATGAACCCCTTACCTAAAGTCGATTTCCCCCATTTTGATGGTACTCGTCTTAGGCTTTGGATCCTCAAATGCAACAGGTATTTTAAATGTATTCCTGATATAATGGATTCACAAAAAATCACACTAGTGTGTGTGCACTTTGAGGGTAAGGCAGCACATTGATGTCAAAATTCCAGGCTAAATCAAGTAGATATTACATGGCAACAATTTTTAGAAGTGTTATCTGCTAGATTTGAGGAATGAAATGAAGCTAAAATTAATTCAGAATCTGATAAATTAAGGCACAGTGGTTCTTACTCAGATTATGTAGAAAGATTTGTAGAGTTGAAGGTTGGGTTGCTACTATTGAACAACAGGGATTTTTCTGAATAATATTTTGTTGCTAGTTTTATTAGTGGGCTCGCTGAAGAATCACAAGCTTTCATCACAATGTTTGAACCGACCACCTTGCAACAAACAATTGAGCTAGGAATGAAGTATTTGGAAACTATTGAAGCCATCACTAAAAACGATAACTATTGAAGAAGAGGAATTATCTTATATTGAAATGGCAGGGGATTCTGATACTGAACTTTCTCCTTATCAGTTGGAAGAAATCCAGATTCGCTTGTATTTGATAGCTTTGAAATCTGAGGTCTATCAGAGTACTCCTCAATTAGAAGGTTTGCTAATTAGTGAATCCCAAGATGTTTTGGAGGCATCCAAAGGGTTTCAACCTAGTGAATGTGAGGCATACCTTTTGAATTGTCTTTTGAAGTTTCACAAAGAAAAATATGGTCAGATTCATTTGATTGCATCACCTACGGGTCCAGTCATTATCATGATGACTTTGATATTGTTGTTGTTGATGAGGTTTTGGAAGAAATTAGAGTGTGATTAGAACAAGACTATGAAAGAATCAAGCAACACATTCAAGATCAGGTGGACGACGAAGAGTTGCTGGAATTGGTGGAACTCGAGGATCATACAAGCTTGATTAAACTTGTTAATTCCGGAATTCTTATTGAACTTGTTGATAGTGGAGGGAATGAATACTGTGGAGGAACTTGTATCAGGAGTGTTGTTGAACAAGGGAATCTTTGAGTTGTTTGGTGAATTCGGTAGTAGCGAGAGATATGGAAAACGGGTGAAGGATCTTGG
The DNA here is from genome assembly GCA_037126765.1 of Stenogyne calaminthoides. NCBI lineage: Eukaryota > Viridiplantae > Streptophyta > Magnoliopsida > Lamiales > Lamiaceae > Stenogyne > Stenogyne calaminthoides. The sequence continues at coordinate 1,924,608 of JBBCBC010000045.1, read as the reverse complement.
GATGAAGAAATGTGTCATATCGCAACCCGGTGATACACATGGTACCTTTATCACCATCCGCAAACTATACATTTGGGGGACGAGATGAAGGAATGGTAGATTAGGCCTTGGTCCCGGTCGTGGCCCCAGATTTTTGCGGGTGGTCTCAAAGACACCTTCTCATGTCAAAAGCAATACTGTCTTGCCGTGTGGCAAATTTGTTTCATGTGGTGGCTTTCTCACAATGGCATTGACTGAAAAGGGGCAGCTCTGGAACTGGGGCGCCAACTCCAATTATGAGCTTGGTAGGGGTGATAAAATTGGTGGCTGGAAACCTCAACTTTATTCTGAGGCCTCAAAGATGTTCGATTAGTTCGGAGATAGCTAGTGGTGGATATCATTCTCTTGCTTTGACAGATAAAGGAGAAGTTCTTTCATGGGGTCATGGTAGGAATGGTCAACTAGGAAATTATACAAAAATATGCAATCTATATGCAACTTTTATAAGTTGTACTCGATTTAGATCCTTGGGGACAATGATCTAAAAAACGGGGGAGTATTGTCATGATCATGAGTTGGGAACGAAAGAAGAGATAGAATTGGGGTTTCCTTTGTCAGTGGGAAAGAAAGGTTTCGAATATAATTATCGAGCAGGGGACACGAGTCTCGGGATACATCGAGTGTAATTATCGAGCAGGGACTGAGTCTCGGGATCGCTGAGTGTAATTATCTGAACGAGGGACCTGAGTCTCAGGATACGTCTGAGTGTAATTATCTGAACGAGGGACCTGAGTTGGAGGTTAAGCCTGAGTCAAATCCACCTGAGTGGATTTGTCTGAATGAGGAAATGTTTGGGCTTCTCACAAATGGGCCCAAACATTTAGAATGACCTGGAATCTCCATTTTCTATTTTAGATTCTGCATTTAAATTACCTAGGAATATCCATCTGTGTTTGGACCCCACTATTCGTTACAAATACGGCCTACGGCCGATGAATGAGATATCAGAAAAATTTACACTATTCTCTCTCCTCTAACTATCTCTCTTTCTATCTAATTCTCTCTCTCCCAATTTCTTCAAATTTTCATCTCTCGATCTCTTACTCTCTTCCTCTATATGCAATTTACCTTCTTATTTCCAAAAAATTATACAAAAAATATGAATTATAGTGTTGGTAGTGCTGGGATCGCTACATACCCCTTCGGTCGACTTATCTGGATCATGTGCCTCAAATCATCAATATTCTCAATTCAATTAAAACCCATTCTATCTTCTATTTTAATTAATTGCTGTCACACGATTAATACTTTGGAACAATATATTCTGGCTCATGAATAATCAGTTCACTTAGTATAACTATATTCTTGCATAATTTCAACTTATAGGGCATATAATCAATTCATAGTATGAAATTGATATCATTACGCTTATACATTGATTTCATTATTTTTATAAACTATTATCAATAATAATTTAATATTATTATTTTAATTTATAAATATAATAATATCAATTGATAAATTTAATGATATTAATTCATATTTATAAGTATAATAATATTATAAATTTATTCTTATAAACTATTACCAATAACTAATTAATATTATAATTTTAATTTATAAATATAATAATATCAATTGAAAATTTTAATGATATTAATTCATATTTATAAGTATAATAATAGTATAAATTTCATGCATTTAACATGTTTCACTAAATAGTACTCCCTCCGTTTAATCTCATGAAAACTTAAACATTGAAAATGCCACACAAATTAAATAAAGTGAGTTTTAATGGAATAAAATAAGAGTATTGTAAATATATTAATATTATATTTATTTTAAGAATATTTAAATAATATTAAAACGTCCAAATAAAATAAGTGTTCAAGTAATATTGGGAGGGAGCGAGTACTTACTCTTTATTACAACATATCACAATTGTCTATAAAAAGTTTGATGGTTTCTTACCATTTATTTGGTGGCGGTGGTTTCACAAAAATATTGAAATCTAGACTACATTCATTGGATGTAATCATAATAATTCAATTCATCTAGAATTTGATTTATACGGTGTGATCATGCTGTCTAGTTATTGACCATTGAAAAAAAAGAAAATCTATTTTAAAATTTTATTTACGTAGATTAAAATTTATCAACGTTTGGATCAAGGTGTGCAGTCATAGCCCCCAGCTTTGGTAAAAGTATTATTAGCAGTTCCGTCCCACTGTAATTGTGTCGCTTTCTTTTTTAAATGTTTTATTATAATTTTTTTATTTCATAAAAAATAAAATAATTATATTATACATAATTTTTATCCTTACTTTTTTATAACATTACAAAAAATATTATTCATTATTATACTTATTACTCTACACACCCTTTTCATCCCTCCTAATATTCAAAACTACAGTTCCTTTTTATTATTATTTTTTTAAACAAAACAATAAAAAAAAAGAGATAGTTATACTGGGACAGAGGGACTAGGGAGTACTATTTATCCTCCAATTCTTTTTGTTTTAACTAATTAAATTCAACGAGAAAATGCACATTTAGATAAGACGATCTCACCGTAAAACGTAGTATGATTTGAACACGACACTTTAATATTTTAAAAGTAATACTCATTCCGTCCTGATTTTGATTATCCACTTTCCATAAATAGTCGTCCTAATTTTGTTTATCCATTTCCAAATAAGGCAATAAAGCAACATTAAATACTACTCCCTCCTATTCAAAATATAAGATGTTTTGGCCACTACTAGTTATTAATAAAGAAAAAATTTTGTTTATCCATTTAATGATAAATTATCTTTAATGACATGATAAGTAAAACAAGAAATTAAATAGTATTATTTAAACTATTAAAAAAATTAGAACATCAAATAAAAAGTAAATAATCACTTTTAAAGTCAAAACATCTTATATTTTGAATAATATTTATTATTATTTTCCACCAAACCAACCATTTTAATCCATTTTTACCAAACTCATTTTATTCACTTTACATCATTTAATACTATTATCTCTTTTTTTTTCTTAATATCCGTATCTATAGTAAATGAATAATTTAAATTAGGATGGAGGGAGTAATATTATTTGTTTCAATTTATACCCCTTTTTATATATAACACCGCTTTATATAATTTTTGTCAAATAACATTAGCATGCATGTGCAATTAGATTCGATTTCCTTGTATAACCACTCCTACCTTTGACCAATTTATATATACAGAAAATATTATCAAAATGGTCGTATAAAAATTTACTCCATGTTTAAAGGGAAGTTTGACTGTTTATAAGTTGCAATCAATTCATTTAAATCCAATCAAATCTCGAATTGATTCTTATGGGGACTTTTACAAGTCTAGGCCTTCAAAGATAACTAAATTAATAATTAAAAAATTAATAAAATATATTCATTAAAATTCACAAATTTAAAGTTGTATATGACATCTTGCAATTATTTATTTTTATTCTCCTATGGAAGTAATTGCTGGTGAACAAAAAAAAAAGCAAAAATACTGAAAAGAAAATTGATCCTAGTGAACAAATTTAGAACCAATTTAACCAATTTCCCATTAATAACTTGTATATCTCACAGAAGTAATCACAGAATCCTTTTTGTAATTAGCCAAAAGAGTCAAAATATGGTTTGGAAGAAGTAAAAAAAAAAAGAAAAAAAAGCCAGTGGGACAGGGGATCATTATTATCCAGTAGACATTTGGTGGCAGTAAAATGATGGAGGTTAAAATCACGGTCGACATCGAATACTATTTCACCACGTGGCAACACACCAGTAACTGAAACTGAAAATACCATAACCAAAACACTAACCAAATTATAAAATTTAATATTTAATAATAATTGCTGTGTGAAAAAAGGAATGGGGGAGAGATCGTCGGCGAAGATACACAGAATATACATACATACATAATCTTCGCAATTAATAAATTCAATTTCCCTTTTTTCTTTATCCTTTTCTTTTAATTTAATTAAATTAACCCCTTTTGTCTTGCGCACATATATTTATATCTGAGATCATTCACGTGTCTTGCTCTGTTACATCTTTCCCCTTTTTTAATTTCAGCGTTTCCTTAATTTCCCCCTTTTTCTTTCCCCTTTTCCCATTTGATTGTGAGGTTTAATTCTGGGATAAGATTCTCGGCGGTTACGTTTCCTTTGACGGTGGGCGTTGTATATAATTACACCAAAGGGGGGTTCTTGTTTTTCTGAATTCAAGATTTTAGAGTGAGAAAATGGAAGGAGAGAGAAAGCCGGGTTCTTCACTGGCGTCTGATCTTTTTGGGGCGAAGGATTCTTCCGCAACTGCTGCTTCTTCAAATTCTGGGATTTTTGGGTCAATTTTCGCGCCGCCTCCTAAGGTTTCTTGATTTTGCAACAAGTTTTCTGCTTTAATTTGCATTCATACTGTTCTAATGAAATTGCTGTTTTGTGTTTCTTTTAGTTAATTTTAGTTTGATTCCCTGTTTTGTGATTAAGGGTTAGGTTTTGCGTTGTTGCATGCAATTTTATGATGAATTTGTTTATTAATTTTAAATAGTTTAAAGTACTTTGTAGCTGTTAAAGTTCTTCATTGCCTTTGAAGGTTGCAGATTTATGTATAAACCTAAAAAACAAAGCTTGATTACTCTGTTTGAAGGTCCAAAAGAAAGAAATGATTGATCTTTTTCAATTTCAGTATCCCATTAACCTGATTTATGAATCCAATACATGGGATTGCAGTTTTTTGTACTTGAATCTTTTCGGGTGTTCCAATTTTGTTGTTGTTTCTGCGTAGGTTTTGGGACGGGAGACATTGAGATCATCCGAAACTGAGAAGAAGAATGGCTCTGGAAATCCTGCATGGAGTGATAAGAATGGCTTTTCAGGTAAATTGGGTTGAGTTCATTCTCTTTGAATGTTATTTCAATTTCAATTACATAATGTGGTAGTTAAAATTTCAATTACATTTAGCACATGCAGTGGTTTTTGGATATTGATCCTCCCATTTCCCCGCAAATTTCGCGTAATTTTGGAGAAAGAAACACACAGTGTGGTTTTTTTTTAGTATCTCCAAATTTACAAGTAATTTACCTCTATAAAACCTGTTCTTGTGAGATTCATGATTATCGTTTGACTTGACTTAGCATCCGTTTTTGGTTGGAATGTTTTTATGTCATCTTTTGTGCATATTCCTTGTAATGACACAAAACTCAATTTTCTCTCGAATTAAGCATAATAAACCTGAAAATGGGTATTAATAATGCAAAAACATAAGAATTACAATCTTATAAAAGCTTAATTTACATGCAATATGATCAGAATCATCTATAAATGTTGTTCCTGCAGCAATCGTGTACGGAAAACTTGTGAAATTCATGATTATATTTGTAGAAGTTGAATGAAATTTATTAGGCTTATGGCAATTTGTCATGTTAATTTTCACCTCAGGCTCTTTTCCAGATAGCTATGCCGTAGGAAGTGAAGGCCAAAACAAGAGCACTACGAGCAAGGACACGAAATCATATTATTCGGAGGAAAAACCGCTGCCGTTTCATTACAGCTCATCCATATACTACGGTGGTCAGGATATCTATTTTCGGCCCGAGAGTGCCAACAACCCTCCCACCACTGTGAGTAAATCTCAATCAAATACATAAAAGAATTGATCTGAAACTGCATTTTTCCCGATTATAAGTCTTCATACACAAGTATTTATATGAACTTGTCCTTAATTTTCTTGTTCGAATGTAATGATACAGTTTAAGAAAGATGGCGGGGAAGATGACTCGGACAGTGCTTCGAGAGGAAATTGGTGGCAGGGTACGTTACATTCAATCTCGAAACGTTTCTCCATTATTTAAGAATTTCTATTATTTACTAAATTCTTGTTATTTTGCAGGATCTCTTTACTACTAAAACCTCCATATGGCACATATATTTACATAAATACTTATCTAGGTACTACTTATGTAGGATTTTTTTATATTAAATAGTAGCTGATTTCATTTTTTCTGTTTGATGATATAATGGTATTACTATTTGATTTGCAGGAAAATATATATATATCTAGGGCTAGGGAGCAGGCAGTATAGTCTGCCCTTTGTAATAGGGAAAGTAGATCACAGGTGACCGTTGTTATATTAATCACCGGTCATCGGAATATTCGTAAGTTTAGGCTTTGCTTTCTCTTTGTAAAGGATGATGATGTTGGGGTAATACATATCAAATCCTAGCTAATTATAAATCTCATGTTAATTTTCTTGTAATTTCTCTTTTATTGTACTTTTCATCAAAGTTGGAGATGGATAATCCTATGTTTTATGTTTGTGGAAAGTGTGTGATAATAACAGGGGTTTGAATAGGTTGTTTGTTCGAAATGAATTCTGTTGCTTTTGGAATCTTGTGATGTTTGTTTGTGCCTTGACTTGAAAATCTGGATAATTTGAAAAGAAAGTGTTGTCTCCAAATTAATGGATAGAAGAAGATGCCTAAATTTGAAAAGAAAGTGTTGTCTGCAACTTCATCTGATTGTGTCCCCAAAATAGTGGATAGAAGAAGATGCCTAAATTTGATGGACAGTCTCAGAATTGCCTGCAATTTTTTGTAGTAGTGTTGGGTCATAGAATATGAAACACTTTGACTGGGGCCCAAAGTTATTGTTTACCCTTTCTTTTGTTAAACACATTGGATTAGCCTAAAGATAAGATCTTTGTCTCTTTAGTTGGATTCATCATGAATGAGTGTTTAATTTGAGTTGTTTTTTGGTACATGATGTGACTTTTTGTTGCCCCAATCCCATCCTTGCAAATAGATATAAACATAAATAAGTATTTCTTAGAGCTAATGGACATTGCTTTTATTTAGATAAGCAATTATTATCTTATTATTTTAAATATCTCATGAGCTCTAACATCTTATAAGATATTTTTAGAGCTTGTAAGAAGGAATTTTTAAGTAGATTATAAGTTGTTAAAGTGTTTGACTAATAAAATTTATAAATTATTTGATAATTTAAGAAAAATATTTTTTAAATTCTAATTTCTTTTTTTAAATTTTTGCATATTGAGTTGGCTGGGTTTGGGTCAGGTTCTGGCAAACTTATAAGCTCTTATAAATTTTACTAAATAAATTGGCAAACTTATAAATTCGTGAACTAGATTATAAGCATTTTTTAAAGAGCTTATAAGTAGAGCCAAACAGGCTCTAAGCTAGAATATACGTACGTATGCACCATTTTGCCCAAGATTATGAATCTTCTCATCAAGGAATAGTGTACGCTGCAAAAACCAAACACAAAAATCACAATTGAAAAACATTGAAATTAATTCGCGTCTATTTTGCTAATTAATGATAAATACCAAAACTTACTTATGTCTCTCTAGGGATGTAAGTGAGTCCTCACGAGCTACTCATGCTTAAACTCGAAAAAAGATCGAAATCAAAGCATAATCGAACCGAGTCGAGTTCGAGCTAATCGAGTAGCTAGCAAGTTCGAGTTAATAAATACTCGGCTGGAGAGGCTCGCGAGCCTAATCGAGCTTGGATAGTAATTAATATTATGCTATTAACTTTATTAAATATATATAATTATATTTTAAAAATATGTTTTACATTTAATTTCGTAACATTATACAGGTAATCGAGTCGAGCTTGAGCCTATCAAATTTTTTATTGAGCCTAGCTCGAGCTAAAAAATTTGGGTTCAACCGAATTCGAGTCGAGTTTCGAGGTTGAGCTTTGAATATTCAATCGAGTCGAGTTCAAGCTCAAGATTACTCTGCTCGACTCGGCTTTTTACACGTCCACATGCGTATGGAAAACAAGATCAGAAGGCAGAGACTGAGTTATAGTGTTGGAAATCGTTTGGATTTTACGGAGCATATTCCAGCAGAGTAAAAAGAGCAAGCACAATGAGTGCTTCCTTTTTTACATTTTTCCAGTGGGAAGATAACAGAGCTTGAAAAAGTAAAGAATTAATTGTAAAAAAAAACGCCGTTGCCGGGGATCGAACCCGGGTCACCCGCGTGACAGGCGGGAATACTTACCACTATACTACAACGACTTTGTTGTTAACCTGCAATAATTATAATAATTCATATGTTGAATCTCAACGATAAGTTGTGTACCTTTTTAGCTAATGAGCTGCCTCTGCATATTGTGCTTTCACAAGCGGTACAAGAAGAGATGGATGGCTTAGCAAACTCTTGTATATTTTCCCATGTATACGAATGGAGTCTTGAATATTCTAAATGTTAGGGAAATTAAATAAACTAATTAATTTTGATCATCTAGCATCAATACGACTACAGTGTCGCTCATGAATTAATAAATTTTGTTTTGATAAATTAAGTTGGATTGTATTTAGTAAAATGCATGTGTTGCTTTTGGAATCTGGTGATGTTTGCCCTTAACTAGATAATCTGGATAATATTTGCGAATACAATGTGTGTTCTGTTCTCCGAATGAATGGATAGGATAAGAGATGCCTAAATTTGATGATGGACATCCGCCAATAGAATATGCCTGCACATTAATTCACGTGCAACACTATTTTGTCTGATAATCAATTTGGATAATTGAATTCCATTCATTTGGGTCAGCTGCCTGTAACTTGTTTTGGTATACCAGTATTATTGTATAAAATACAAATTGAACACTACTTTTGTGGCCCAATTAATTTTGTTGTCTTTACAACCTGTTCACTTGGTAGTTGGTATGGGTGAGTTTGTAGTTACATGTTTTAATTTAAGTCGTTATTGATGTATATGCTGTGACATTTTTATCACAAAAAAGACTGCATATAGATGCGATTTGCAAAATGAGATATAGATAAATATGAAGAAGCAACATACATTCAAGATTAAGGAAATGGTGTGAACATATATGTATAGCTGGCTACACCAGCAATTATTAATTAAACTCAATTACACATAATATGCTCCATTTTGCACCAAGATTTAGCATCTTCTCATCAAGGCAGAGAGTAAGCTGCAAAAAACCAAACACAAAAAATTCCCCTTAAATAATAATCTTGAATTTCTACTCTTTTAATCATAACAAATATAAGGGGTGTTTTAGAAAATTTATAAGTGATTATAGTCACTTAAAATTATGTGCATAAGCGATTTGGAGTGAAATTATATGCATGAGCAATTCGGAGTGTTTTGTTTCTTTTTTATTTGATTAATTAAGCTTTAAGAAGTTAGTCTAAGATAAAAGTTGAAAATGAGATTTATTTTGTAGCTTATAAATATTTTTTAAATAATATTAATTTTTTTTTTTATAAAATAATAATTAATTTTCTCATAATCAACTCATTTTAATTAATTCTTTAAAAATATAATTTTTCACAAACACTCCAATAATCAAAAGATACTTACGTCCACATTTGTAGCCAACGGGGCGATTGGCAATACGGCATCGTTTGGGAATAGTGATAGCAACTCCGGGCTTGACGCCGATGGCCTTCGCCGTGCCGGAGAGGAGAACGGCGCAGAGGCATTTCGGATTCCGGCCAACACTCTTCACTTTAAGGCAGCAGTTCTTGGAGACCGCCGCCCTTGCATCACGCGCCGCCTCCGCGCACGGCGCCAGCTGCATCGCCACTTTGTCCGGCGGCAGTTTCCCGCACACGCTGGCGCCGGCGGCTCCTCCGGCCCCTGCTATGGCCAGCAAGATCAGGAGGCAGAGCACCTTAAAAAAACAGGACATTCTTGTATCTAATTAATCGGAATATAATTCAAATGTTTATTAGTAAAAACTAATTAAGTAACTTGGTGAGTTATAATGTTGGAAATGGCTTGGATTTTATAGTGTGATTATTCTAGTAGTGTGAAAGGAGTAAGCACTATGAGAAGCAGCAATTATTCCATTTTTGTTAAAATCGTTAAAGATTGCACTTTTTTTTTTCAACCATTATGGTGGTAACAAATGATGGAAAAATAGTGTGCTTACCAACTACAACATGTTACATGTCCAATTTACAAACCAAGAGTATATATTGCATCGTTAAAATTCATCAAGTGTAAATCTAAAGATGAACATGTGGTGGGATTCTTCAAATTAGAATGTTGTAGCTTGTAGAAATGGTAGGTGAAGAAAGAGGCAACCACCCTACACTTGTCTTGCTTATAATCGTTTGTGCTTCTCCACTCACAAAAGCTCTCATGTAGTGCTACTAATAACTAACTTACTTTCTCTTAACTTTTTCTTTTAAATTTTAATGCAGATTATGTTTTTTGGTGAAGGAAAATATAGCTATTAAAGGAAGATAAATAGTTGAGCATAGGAAAATATAAAAATAGAAAAAAAACTTTTTAAAAAAAACGCCGTTGCCGGGGATCGAACCCGGGTCACCCGCGTGACAGGCGGGAATACTTACCACTATACTACAACGACTTTATTGATGGTTTATTGAGTTGAATTAATTTTCAAATCTATAGGAAGTATGAGATTTAATAACAGATGAATTCAATGTAAGTGTGTTATCAGTTCCCATTCCAGTTAACTGGTTGACAAATTCTTCAATAATTTCTGATACAAAGCATAACTTGACAAATTCTCTTCATTATTACAACAAGGTTCTCAGCTCACTACTTTAAACATTCTTTCTGCATTTACATAAAAAAAAAGAAATAAACTCTGTCAATGATCACATATAACAAGAACTGATCAACATTAGTCCTCAACGAACTTGTGATCTTGTCGACTAATGACCTCAATCGAACCTCTGGAAGATTCAAATGACGGAGAAGTTGATACCTCTCCAGTTGTGCTCGAAAATGAATCCGATCTCCTCATATTGGATTTCCCATCAATATTCAAATACTCGGTCAAAATCCTCTTCACCACAAATCCACGAACCGGGGCCTTTGCAGGACTGATCAAGTGTGAAGGTGAGAAGCTAGGAGTCGTGAAAGTTGTCTTAAAAGGAGTGGTGGGAATAGGTAGTGTGACACCAATCGTTTTATGAGAGATCATGCCAACTTTGGAGATTGAGATGAGTTGATCCGAGTGTTTGGACAAGTCGTCCACGTAAAGTAGGTCGTCTATGCGTGCTACAATAGTTGAACGCTAGGCTTTCGAGAACTCTTGAGTAACTTTCTAGTATGGATTTTCCAACATCCTAGGAAAAATAATGAGCATAAGAGTTAGTACTAATGTAGAACAATTCAGTTGCTGCAAATTATCGCGTAAGAGTTAGTCTTATGTAACACAACTTTATCATACAACTGATTCATAACTATCAAACCAGTTGCACGGTGAAACTGGTTTACATATTGTCCATGTTCTAACTAGTTTTATAGCGGCATTTCTTATATGAAAGTAAAAGTAAATCATATGAACTAGCATTAAGTACTAAACAACTCAACCAATGTTTGGAATTGAGAACTTGTAAGTTGTAACGGAAGAATGTGCGCTTTTCTGTCCATTTATCGATAATATTATAGAGATGATTACTACTAACCTTGTTGCATTGGATTTTGGTCATGTCTAAGGTGGTCTGAGGTAGACCAGGAAACCGTTGCTTCAAGCAAAGGAGAAGGCTCTCTGCCCGGCCCGCTAACACCTCTTTTTTATCCGCGTCACTAACCAAATCCTTAACTATTTCCCATGATGACCTGGAATTGGACCTTTGTGCCTTGTGTAAAGGCTTTGGTTTCATTTTTTGGCGCCATAAAAGAAGCGTTGCCTCGACCTTGTTAGCAATCTCCAAAGCTTGATGCTCGGAAGTCAAATCAAGGCAATCGAACAAACATTCAGGAGAAAATTGGTCCGAATTGATGTACCTATGAATAATATCTCCCAAACTTGCTTTTCCATTCTGCAACAACATGCATATACGTCTAAAGGTATTAGTTGTTTCATTCAAAGGTATTAGTTGTTATACTAAAGAGTGATGGTTGCAAACCAATTGTAGGGGGTAAACTGTTTTACATAAGACCAACTAGAAAAACCAATATATATGTCTTGTTATTAATTACCTTTGGGAGGGCTTCTAAATAGGATTCAGGTATATCCATCTCAGCTAAGGCGGCATTGTTGATAGCCATAGCAGCTTTAAGTATTTGGTTCGTAGAATCACGCTTGTGTTGCAACATCCTTCTTGCATCATGGCTGAGGCCGCCAGGTTGGACACGAGGAACGGGTAGCCACCATTTTTCTTCTTGGCGAGGAAGGGGTTTACGAAACGAGGACGTTCCATCACCTTCCGGGGTTAAAATCCCTTGTTCAACATACCAGAACTCTGACTTGTTAAAACTCTCCAATATTTCCTATAGCAACAACAGCCTAAAAAATGAGAATCATGTGACATGGTCTAAAAAAGGAACTAGTTAGTAGTATCTTACGAGTAGCATGTTGTCTAATTTGCGTAATGCAGGGAGGTTAACGTACAAATCGGCCCGTGGTCTTGAAGTCATCACCTGAAATCGAGGCATGTAAAAGTAAGTAGAGACACCTAATAGCAACACTTATGTTCATCAATTCCACTTAAACATTTAATATCAGTGAAAAACTAATACTTTTCAGTCTAACTACTAATACTTTTTAAAAATACTGCAGCATAGTTTTTTCAACACCCAAACATGATCAATTCTAACTTAAATAGAAATCTTTACAAACAGTGGCTCTATTGCTCAAATTTGATGCTAAGAGTAGCTAAGACTAACTCATTCATCTAGCTTTCGCAGAATCATACACACAACTCGAATAAATTGCTTTTACAATACATGTTACAAAGTAAATTCAAGAATCATATTCACCTCAAGTTTGGTCCCATCAGGGAAAGTTTGCCAAGAAGGTATCAACTCCACAATGTGATCACTAACACAGAGGAGCCAATTCATTTCTCTACGCCACATTGTTTTCTTCTCAATATGTAAAGGCTCCAATCGCCAAATTTGTCCGAAAAGCGTAGTTATTAACAAGATTCATGTACCAAAGTGAAAATGATATCCCTAAACACAATGGTGAAAATAGTAGAGTGACAAAACTAACCACAAAGATTGGTAATAGCATTTGATATTGCCAGAGCAGTGCAAACCCCATTGCCACAACCAGACATGTCTTCACCAAGCAGCAGTTTTGCAAATCTTTCTTTCATCATTTCAGTTTCTACACATACATAACCAATTCAGGATTTCACAAATGGAATTATGCATTTAAAGAAAGAAGATAAAAATTGAAGAATTAGCACCTGAAAGACATGAACCTTGTTTCTCTAATTTCCTCTTATCCAAACAAGGCTTTTTCTCTACTTCTTCAGAAACCTCAAAACTGCTAAAATTCGGTGAAGATGAATCTTCAGAACTACTGTTCTCATAATTCAAAGTTACCTCAGAAGCTAAGAAATCAGAATTCAAATTGCTATCGCCACTCTCTTCTTCATTTTCATTCAATTCTTGAAATTTCTCTTCATTCTCAGAAGCCCTTTTTTCTGCAGCTTCTACTCCCTCACTTTCATTTTCCAATGCCTCCATTTTAGCCGCCATATAATTGGGGAAGTCGCAGTACACAGAATTATTCACCATTAATCCATCAAAATGGTACCTTTTACTGAAAACTCTACTCGGAACTCTGGCTTTATTCTTCAAGAATTTAACCGATTTCGAGACCCACAAAGACAATGCAGAAGTGGGGTTTGAATTTCTTGGAATTTCGTTAGGGACCAAAGAAGAAAAAGGCTTGATTTTTGTTGGGTTTTCTGAAATTACCTCAATTTCGTCGTTTTGTGACAGAGTTGTATCCATAACCATAAGGTGACAATTTGTTGTTCAGCCATGGTTGGTTCTTGAGGGTAATAAAATAAAACAAGAGGCAATGAGAATGGGAGTGGAAATTACAATAATTGTTGAAGCACTGAAGTGGAAGAATGATTAAGAGATGTTTTTATGAACAAAGTGTTTGAGAAGGGGACCAAGAACAGGCAAAGAGGCTCCTGAATGCTGCCCTTTTTGCTTAAATTAGGCGCTTTCATAGTTGCTTTGTTACGATTTGCTTAAACAAGGGCTCTCACATAATTATTACTGCAATAGTGTTAAAGATTTCATTTTTATTCCGATTTATTTCATCATTCAAGTGTATGTTTTAAATATGTAATTTATTTCGGTGAATTATAATTGCATGTTTCATTGTGAAAAAAATTTATGTTTAAAAAAACATTTGAGTTGTACTATTCAGCTGATGTATCAATATACTTTATTTAATTTTTTTGTGTTTTATGTAGCAATGTGCATTATACTAAAAATGAAGAGTGTGATGTAAATAGTGTACTAATGTTAGGTTGGAAGATAATGTGTGGATACTAGGTGACAAAAATCATGTTCTCTGGTTGTTTAATTCGTTTTCATTATGACAAGGTGAAGACGACGCATTGTCCATATATAAACATTCCCATGGGGATAAACTAGTCAAGTGCAATTCACTCAATTTTGTTTACTATCTTTGTTAAAACATATTGAGTATATAAATATATTATATGAACGTCAAAAGACTCAAAACATGTATGTGTATATAGATTGTAAATACCACATACTGCATATGCAATCTGAACATATATATTGTAAATTTTAATCATTTTGTGTTTGAATTATGCACATCTTATGCGAGCCAAAAAGGTGAATTAACGCAATAAAATATGAGAATGAGTTCAAAGAAAAGTATGGACTGGACATATATATGGAGCATAGCCTGATTAAATATATTAAATAATGATTCTAATAATGAAATGCAAGCATGCTTGAAAATGAATTTAACAAGTATTATGCAAAAAGGTGACACTAGTATATAGTCAGTGCTGATGCAGTTGAGTTTTTCCAATAATATTGTGTACTAATTTAAGTACATAATTTCATCAACTATAATTGTATTTTGTAACTTTCCTTGTAAGGTAACAATTAGTGCAATGTTAGTGATAGTGATGGTTGTTGTAACAGAAAAAGGAAATAAAAATACTTAGATCAACCACCCCCAACAACTTGCACAATCTTGGCTTTAAACCATTTTACTGAGTCTGTATTGCATTCTTTTCTGTCCAAAAATATTAGACTTGTAGTATTTCATGATCAATAAATTTGATTCAGATATTTTACCCTCTTATTAAAGAAAATATAATAATTGAGTAAAGAAACATGTTTAAAATTAGAAGAAACCATATTGAAAGGTAAAATTTTGAACTAGTTTGAAACTAATCAAAGTCTTTCGGAATTAAAATCGGACTTGTACGTTTAGGCCTTACATTTGGGCTTTAGTTCACTAAAATCGTGTGGGCTTATTGCATTTAAGCTTAGTTCACTTAAGTTTTAAGGCCCAAATTAAGTTGTAAATGTTTTAATGGTCCAGGCATCATATGCACATCTCATACCTTTAATTTATATACTCATATATAGAGTTAAATTTATCTATTTATTTTATATTTATATAAAGTTCAATTTTGAGGTGGAACCTTAACATGTAATCAATTCACTTGCTTTAATATTTGGGATCTTAAAACATTTTTCTTTTTTAAAGGCTGAACAAAGAAAAATCCCAGGTAATAATCAAATCCAAAATGAGGATGAACAATGGAAAGGGATTCAGTTTAGCACGATTAAAGACAACTGAAGGCCCGATGGGCCAATTCACTATGGGCTGTCAATGGGTCTGTTATTACAAGTTAATGGGCCAAGACCGACTTGGGCCTAATGAGCAGAAAATCATTGTGGGCTTCCACGCAAAATTTATATGTAGCCACTTTGGTATTATTGAAATTATTTTAATTTATTGACATAATTGAGAGTGATTTAATGCGCCATTAGTTTCTATTTCTAGATCTGCTTTAGAATTTAATGTTAATTTCCTCTTAATTAAATGGGATAAGAATCAGATTTGAAGTTCGATTCTTGAAACCTTGGTCAAATTGAATTACCTGATTTATATGAAAATGCTAATAGTTGTTTCTTTACTTTTATAACTTGATATTTGCAAATTATTTTTGTGAAAGATAAATTGGAGTCATAGCAGTTTTCCAAGTTGTCTTTGAGAAATTCATGGCCGTATTTAGAATTTAATTTTAATTTCCTCTTTGATTGAAAGGGAAAAACCATAGATTTGACTTCAGATTCTTGTAACCTTGCTAAAATTGACTTGCTTGATTTGAAAATATAAAAATGCTAACAGTTGTTTCTTTCCTTTTATAACTTGACATTTTTCAAAAAAAATTGTGACAGCAAATTGGAGTAATTACAGTGTTCCAAATTTTCTTCCGAGAATGATCCATCTTTTCTTTTATTACCTCTTGAAATTAATTGACGTACTATCAATTAGAGCTAATTTTTTTATATAGTAAGCAATCTGCAGAAAGTCAATGCTTTTAATGTTTTTCCTTTAACTTCAATGAGTGTGTTGACCATTTTTAGTAAGCCAACTGTGTTACGTTCATGCAAATGACATTTTACAGTGTAAGTCTCTTGTGCACTCAAATGTATCCATACACTAATCATGGTTGCAGAACTCAGCTTAGGCGGGCGCCCCCGATTTTGTCAAAATCTGCGAGAAAAATCGTTTTGGCTGCTAGGCGGACCTAAGCGGATTTATGTTAATTTATTTTGCAATTTAAAAAAAAAAAAAAATGGGACCGCCTAGGAGCTAGGCGGCCACAATCCGTCTGCCTACCGATTTTCGATTTCTGCACCATTGACACTAATACAATAAAATGATCTATTTAAAAAACACATTAAATATATTAATTATGTTTTGAGGATATATGGGTAGAATTAAACGAGTACACGAATCTTAAATTCATGCACCATTTACACATGAAACTTTGTCCATTTTACAAGCCTTTCAATTTGAATACTACTCCTTCATTTCCTATTGAATTATCCTATTTTGTCCACAATTATATACTACATATATTTTTTGTCATTAACAAATACCAATGCAATTTTATCTTCTTTTTTTCTAAATTTATACATATATGGATTCCTTTATAAATATAGCATGTTAAACGGATTTTTAAGCCATTTAAAACTAACCCTATTAGGTCCCAAACTAAACAACACTATACGTAACAAAACATATATGATACAACTCGAGAGTAATTAATAATTGAAAAAGAAAATCACACTCGATAAAGCATGGAAGTATATAATTTGAAGGTAGATTTGAAAAATTAATAATCACACTCGATGAAGCTTGTATATATATACATACACACACACGTGTATCAGTTGACAAAGCTAAGAGTTTATAGGTTTAATTGTAGAGTAAAGTCAAGCTAGCCTTAGGTATTAAGACTTTGGTTGATAGCAAGGAATCCAAATCATTAATACTAGGAGGATGGTAAATATTATTCTGTCTTTTTTATATATTAATTGTCATTTTTTTAATCTTTAGTGGGATTGTAATGACAAGCACGAAGCATCATGATGAAAATATTTATGCTTGTTTGATCACATAAATAAATACGTGGAAATAATCAAGCGTGCTTTTAGCACAATAGCTATTTATCAATATAAAATATATGTTAAATTAAAAATATATAATACAATTATTAATTTTATAAATCCTCAACTTACTCCCTCTTTAACATTCACTCCTATAAAATACACTACACTCCTATTTTTAAATATATTCAATATAATCGCATCACTTATTTTCTCACTTTCAACATAATATAATACATCAATCACTATTAAATATTAATTTGACATAAAATAAAATTTCACCCTATTAAAATTTTAAAACAAATGCACTTTTAAATCACGAAACAAACACACTCTTTTGACTTTTTCAGTGATTAACATCGAACCAACTCAATTTTAGTTACCGACTCAAGTAGCCAACACTATCTGTCTCTTTCATTAACGATTTACTTCGTTTTGTGACCCAAGAAGCTATATATTCTCTCTTTGTCTCTTTCAATTAATCACTTATTTTTATTGTCTCAAATTTGTGCTGCAATTACTCGTCAATAAAATATTAATTAGTATATTTATATGGTCCAAAACAGAAACAAAAAAAGAGATCTAGATCTAACACTGAGGATAAACATCCATGTGCAATTCTTCCTTTGTCCATGACTGTAACATATCATGACATATATAATTTGTGTGTATATATAATAATTAAACTATAAGAAGGAATGTTAAGTTACACAGCCAACCTCAATTAAAATATTTACACCTTTTATATGCATCGAATTATCAATTTCGTATATCATATCATTAACAATTTGTATTACAAATGAATTCCATGAAAATCCAATATAAATTACAAATTAAATGAATTCGTATTATAATATTAAGATGTAGATTTTTAATATATGCAATACGTACAGCAGCATGGCCGGTACAACCACCACTTTCATTACTACCATACCTAACATAATGCACTTAAATTGTTTCAGATTATGAAACATGGACACGTGTCGACCACCATTTAGTTCAAATTAATATCATAATTTAAATCAAATCTACGTTACCCTTATTCCCTCTCTCCAATATTGAGAAATATATGACTGTCGGAATTTTTGTTCTCTTTATTATCCCGATCAATAAAATAAAATTACATGATTAAAATACAATGAATAATACGTAGCGAAAATATGGGCAAGTGTCAAGAATTCATTTTTCTTGTACGAATTTGATCATATATCCGCAGGTGGGCACAAACTTATATGCTCATTGATATGTGGCGCGCCACATATGTAAGGTCGATCTCCGCCATTATTTAGTTGATTTCTTTAATTAATTCAATCTTCTTATTTATATACATTTCATATCTTATCCAATTTTATTAATTATATTTTAAAAAAAAATTACCCGATTCGGACTCAACCCGACCTGAAATCGATCCCGGCCCGACTGGTTCATAGTTCACCATACCCGAATGGTTCATGGTTTAGAATTTAAATTTAGGATATAGGGTTTATATGTGGTTCATCGAGTTTAGGTTTATATATATTAATGAGAATATTGAATTAATTAAAAAAATTAATTAAATGATGGTGGGAAACTGGCATATTTGGCGCGCCACATAAGTAATAGGCATATAAGTTTGTGTTTTTTTTTTGACGGGCATATGATCAAATTCATATGTGTGCATAATAAGTTTGTGTTCACCTATGGACATATGATCAAATTCGTATGTGTGCATAATACTTGAGCACCTACGCATGCGACGATTAAATACATATATGATCACGTCCCTGTTACGTTATCAATATAGGAATGCAAGTAACATTTCCTATAATATAAAAAAATATTATTTCCTGAATAAATTAGCAATATAAAACCTTAAATATGATAATTATTGGGAATCCCTGGAATCATGCGTTAAGGAAGTGGGTAATGGTCTTGTTAAAGTCGGCCACATAAATTAATTGGAATTAAGTTTGTATTCATGTATTAATAACTCGTATGCATTACTTTTGTTTTTTATATTTGTCATATTGACCTAGTGTATGAGTGAAAGTACAAAAATAAAGAAAAAAAATTGAATAATTATTTGGCTTAGAATTAACTATGTTATTCAAATCTTTAATTCGATCAGTTTTAAAAAAATATATATATTTATTCAACTGATGGAATCTTAATAATGTTTGATTAACGTCCAGATACCTGGAATCTTAACAAATTTGACTTATGATACAATCGTTACTTTATACAACTAGTATTAAATTAGCCATAATAATATTTCATGTTTAATTAAATAATTTATATAGCATGTTTTCAAAAACAGATTTGCGTGACATGCTAGCTTCTAACTTAATTTTCTGTTCATAATTTCTTAAACTATTATATATTTAAAATAATAATTTGAAATACACCATATAATTAGATTTGTTTAATTGCGGATGTAATCATTGACAAAGCAAATTATTAACATAACCGTGATCATCAGCTCCCCATTAGCAAGTCATCAATTAATCTTCATTTGGAGAGTGATCAAGCTTAATTATGGGTATTAGTCAGGCTAATTTATTTTTTAATTTGTTTAAATCTTATGGCATGTGAAAGTGGACCCCACGAGATGACCCCCTTAGATAGTGAAGTTGGTTTAATCACATCACAAACGAGAGAATGTGTTCTCCTATCTCATGATATAGAACACTGTCGTTTTTGCTTTTTATATTCCATTAATCATTTCAAATTTAAAATTTGGGTTACCATGGTATCTAATTATACACTTTGTGGGACACACTTTCATCAAAAGCAAAATTTAAATCTCGGATCACGGGCTTGACGTATATAATTCTGATTAGAAATTTAAAATATCTTGAAGTCTATTAGTTTACCTCTTTGATTCACTTCATTTTTAAATGGTTAGGAAGGTTAATTTAATTAATTATGAAGAAGTAAAAAAAAATGAAAATATGAATAAAAAAAGTATTGACTAAATTGGTAAAAAATTATTATGTTTGGGTCATTAATAAACAAGTAAATCAACTAATGCCGTGTGATACAAGATACTATGAATCAAACGAGTTTATGTCATGCGTAGCTTTATTGACTTATGAAATTTTGAAAATAATATAATTTATAAAATCAATTTAATCAAAGACAATTTTTTCCAAAAACGTTTTTAACGTATTAGTAATTATAATTAGATGACAGATCATGATGATATTAAATTGAAATGATGACACCCTTTAATTCAATAATCGGTGATGGTTCTATTTGGCCATCTCACGATTTCCCTTCGACAGCAAACATAGGGTACTATTTTTTGACCCAATAACCACCACCACATCGCCTACTAAATATTCGTTATATAATCACTCATATTTTTGCATGTGACTAGAATCCTAATATATACTCAAATAACTTGTGTTTACAATTTTTTTATTTCATTTAAAAGTTCGAATTTATAAAAAAATAAGAAACTACCTTTTTTTATATATAATTTTTTTTATACATTATCGTGTCACACTCACTACAAGTATATAGTTCATAACATATTGATAGATTCCACCTAATTCAATATTTTGTATTTTTGAAATTTTATCCAAATTATTAATTGTTCAATTTTATTTAAAAACCACAAACTCTCGTGTAAAACGTGTTCATACAGTAAATTTAATATAATTACACTTATAAATTGATTCACTACAATTATAAATTAATATCTACAGACTATATCATTTAATACTAAAATATCAATTTACAAATGAACTAACATCAATTAATAAGTGTAGTATAATATTAATTTATAAATATAATAATATAAAATTTCTACTATGAACAAATTTTATGATAAACAAGACATAATTATGAAAAATGTTTTTTTTAAAGGCAAAAATGAAATATCATTAATCGAGCACAAGGGGTACTTGAACCCAACAACAAGATTACAATTTAGAAGGCAGACAATCTAGAGAGTTGCAAATCTCAATCATGAAAAAAAACAACAAACGAGAGTGGATAATGAGATCTAATCCACTTCCATGAGTAGAATCCAAAGTATACGACCTATTTTTTAAATTTATCAACTATTTCTACAAGACCATCCATATAATTATATCGGTATTAATAATTTATCAACTATATCTACAAGACCATCCATATAATTATATCGGTATTAATATTTTGAGATCAGCATATCATGAATGACGATTATTGTCAGTAAAACGCCCACCAAAGCCATAAATTCTTACCACCTTGTATCCGGATCACGAAACCTAAAGTCCATAATTTTGGCGACTCTATTTATTTCCGAAAGCACGGAGTTAATGTAGCCCACCCGCAATTGGGGCCCGCCCCGACTAAATCGGGCCGCGGATCTTCCATCCAAACCTTCCAAGAAATCTCGGCGGTTGATTCCTTATCTTAAAAAGACATAATTAGGGTGGTATGATTAAGCAGTAAAGAGGTTTTTTTTTTAAGTAATAAACTTGTGGGAAAATGACGTGGGTGGGAAAACAATAGATTAAAGCTATTCACACTGTCTTTCGGCGCCAAAAATTGCCCAGCCTGATTTTAATTACTTACGGAATTATGAAGCAATCATATTTATGATTTAATATTGTATAAATAAATAAATATCTTTGTCCAATTTCTAAAGTGATTAGATTTTGCACCCGTACAAATTGTTCTTCGGTCTTTCTCATCTCTCTTTTTCTTTCTTTTTTTCTTTATACCCTTTTTCTCTTATCTTTTATGAAAGTGTTTTCTAATTTATCACTTCATGCATTTCTATTGTTTCTCTAACAACACTTTAGTTTTACAACAAGGAGAAAGTTACTCATTTTCATGAGTAATAAATGGTTTTTACTCGTTGTTATATTTCCTCCGTCCTAATTATATACACTCATTAGACTTTTTACAAAAGTTAAAGAAATGAAATTGTAAAAGTAAATTAGATAAGATTTTTTTTTATTATAACCTTATATAGTAAATCTATCTTTCAGTGTAATTAATGCATGAGGTTATATTAATATGAATTCGATATAATTACTCTAAATAGAAACAAAATTATATAATTGAAATATTTATAAAAAAAAAATAAGTCTATATAATTGGACATAGCAAGTAAAAGAAAATATTTTACCAATTCATTACCTGTTTTTGAGACTAAAATATTTTCAAAATTCGGTATACTTTTTTTTTTCTTTTTTTGTCTCATCTCTCCCCTACCCCATTCATGAAAGAAATGTAAAGCCCCCAAAGGCCAGCCAAATGGTAAGGTTTGTAGTAATGTGGGGAGTAGTCCTTCGACAACGTGGGTTCGAACGCTGCGTGGGATAAAATTTTCATTGAAATATTATGGAAATTTATCCTGGGGATTGAATCATGTTGGTTCTCTTTTACAAATGTCTGCTACTTGGGAACATCAAGTAGCACATCCTTCGATTTATAGCGAAACGAATTGAATCATGTTGGTTCTCTTTTACAAATGTCTGCGTTACTTGGGCACATCAAGTAGCACATCCTTCGATTTATAGCGAAACGAAAATACGTGTCTTATGTCCGGTGTTAGAAGAAAATATTATAATTAATTATTTTAAAATTTTATTGTAATTAATTACTTTTTAAAAAAATTGTAGAACGAATTAAAAAATTTTAAGGAATTCTAATCCATTCTAGTTTTATAATTCGCCCCAACATTTTATTTTCTTCTAAAATATGGAACTAATCAAGCAATTGGAACGAATGGAGATCTAGAACGAATTTGAGTGGTTGTTTTAGTTTAGATGTGAAGGGTGCGGCCATGAGAATGATAGTAGTAGACTAGTAGATTATGTGGGTAGCAAATATTTTTTTTAACGGAGATATTAGAAATTTAGAGTTATCTTATAAAAAAATAGATAGATTTAATTCACTATTTCCATCTCTTTACCAAACACTTGATAAATTTTGAATTTTTTATCACCTACGAATCTCATTGTTTGATTTGTTAAAGATAGTACAGGAGGTCAAAATTGTGGAAACATAGTATTGGTAAAAAA
Organism: Stenogyne calaminthoides; assembly: GCA_037126765.1. Classification (NCBI taxonomy): domain Eukaryota; kingdom Viridiplantae; phylum Streptophyta; class Magnoliopsida; order Lamiales; family Lamiaceae; genus Stenogyne; species Stenogyne calaminthoides. The sequence goes on along the minus strand of JBBCBC010000045.1, from coordinate 1,901,195 downwards.
ATAAAAAATTTCACGATTAGTAATAAATGCAACTCGTGACGAGCTATTAAATAGCCACGATTTAAAAAAAAAAAAAAAAGTTTAACGAGGATCGGAAGATACAATTAATTTACTATAAATTGTAAAAATGAATAATTAAACACGAATTAAAGGTCGTGTTGGTTTAGTGAATCGTCCATATCAAGTCACATTGAAATTACTATTTTACACTCGTGTCATGCACTATAACACGTATTATACTAACAATTAATTGAAAAATAACTGTCCTTGAAGGTGCATAAAGATATCAATAAATGAAATTAAAGATCGGAATTTTATTTCACGGATCTTATTTACTTTAAAAAAAAATCAGATATCAGCGGACATAAAATAATAAAATATCTAGATCTATAAATAAAGATAGATTAAAGCAACCATTTCCAATTGGCGCTAAATTCTCTGTGATTTACTATTAAGTTATAAAAACGTACGCACTATGAATTTATACAATCGAGTTAAGAGGGGGGATTTGGCGTCCGCGAGAAAAAGGCGGGAAGCAGCAAGCGCCGTCTGACGCAGGCAGTGAAAACGATGGGCCGCAAAACGACGGCCGTTAAAACAGACGGAAAAGCGGTTTGACCTGCAAAACAGATTCCACTGTTGAGCCGATGAATAATAATAGTATCTGTAGTTAGGCAGAGAGGTATCAGTATCACTATATCTATATATAACAAAGATATCAGATTCTTTCTTCACTTGACCAAGCAAACCAACGCACTACCACCTAGATATGTTAATTCGGGCCGGGCTAAACGGGTCGGTCCGTTTAAACCTATTATATGCAGGGTTAGGATAAAAGCGATGAGAAGCCGTTTAAAATCGGGTCTTTTGCCCGAACGAATTAATTTAAATAAAAGGGCTAATTTAGCCAGCAGGTTAACAAGGCTAGCCCGTTTATATTTATATATACTCAATTTTTTTATTTTTTTTTATTTTCTAATTTTTTAATTAATTTTTTTTAAAGTTTTTTCACAAATTTAAATAAGGCAAAAATCAATTACAAATTAAATATTTCTATTTGATTTAGTCAATTAATAATTAATCATCTCCAATTCAATATTTTTTAACAGTTTTGAATTTCTATTGAATTGAATAAATAAGTAAAATATTAATCCAATATAAAATAATAATATAATATTTTTATAAATTCTATTATGAAATTTGTTCATAATATGAAACTGATATCATTATAATTATAAATTAATATTATGGTATTAATTTATAAATGTGATGATACAAATTTTATATTATTAACTAATTTCATGGGAACTTTGCTCAATTATGTTATTAAAGATGATGGGAACTAATTTTATATTTTGAACATTTGTTATTAAAGATGATGGGGCAGTCTGGATCGAAATTTTTGTCATTATGTAATGTTAATGTTTGAACATTTTTTTTAAATTTTTTGAACCCGTTAGGTGGCCCGTTTAGCCCAAGAACCCATTGGGGGTTAGGGTTAGGTCTCAACTATTAGAGGCCCGTTTAAAATGAATCGCTTAAGGCCCGAGACCGTTTGGCCCGTAGCCCTGTAGGGCTGGCCCTAATGGGTTAGGGCCGACCCGTTTAACAATACTACTACCACCGCCTCTTTTTTTCACATTATTATTCATTAATTTAGATTAATCTGCAAATATAATTGTAACAAATTTATTTAAAGAATTTAAAATTTTAATTTTCCAAAATACTTAGATATATGTAGGGTGAGCAAAGATATATCAAAATCGAAAAATTGAACCAAATTATGTGAGTTCATATTTTTTGTTAATTTGATTCGTTGGAATATTAATTTTGTGACACATAAATTATGTGTCTCATTTATACAATATATCTTATTGTTGAGTTGAGTCTCTCAATTTGTAAATGATCTAATATTGCTTAAAAATGTTATAGGCTATTAGAAAAAAAAAAAAAACAGAGTTACTTTTGACATTAATTCAACTTGGAGAATTGAATTTTCAATTTTATACGAGTGCAAAAAATTCAGATTGTTATTTAAAAAAAAAAAAAAAAAAAAGGATCTCAAAAAATTCTCAGATAAAATAAGAAATTTTTTTATCAATTCAATTGTGAACGTTTTGCCTCCAAATTTGCTTGCAGATTTTTCTTATTTCAATAATTTGAAAATTCTATACCTACACTATAAAAATCAAAAGTTGGGTGTTCAAATTGCAATTAGTAGCAAAAACATGTCTTATTTTGCAAATTGTTCTATAAATTATTTGATATCACCAAAATCTGGAAGCTATTCACAAAGTTAGTTAGAAACCAAAACAATGAGTCGCGAAATATTAAAGTTGCTTAAGGTATATATAGACGAGATTAGTGGATTATCCAGGAAACAAGGAATTTTTTTTTAAAAAAAAACAGACAAGAGTGTGAGACAGAGAGTATAAAGGCAACAAGATAAATAGAACCAACTTGGTTGGATTCCATTTGACTAGAATATTTCCAACATATTTTACATGTTAGATCTATTTGACTCAATTGCACTACAATCTGTCTCTTATTGCCACTCTAATTAGTGGCATCAAAACATAATTAAACTCTCCTTTTCCCCCTTAATCAAAGCAATGATTATTTATCACCTCATTATGTTGCAACTAATTTAGATGTCCTTAAGTATTAAGAACATGCTTAATTTCAATATTTTAAAATATAGTTGTTTGCAATGTGTATATGTAAGCAGAAATACTTTTTATATATGTCATGTTTTATACATTTTATTTGTTAATAAATTGAGTAAAAGAGTGATCATAAGAAAAATACTATAGCATGTTTATGTGGAGTACTTTTTATTTATTTAATTTTTATAATATTTGAATGAAGAGAAAGGAAAAAAAGAAATTGATTACCGTTTAGAGTAAAGGAAAATATTTATGAAAAAATATTGAAGTATTTAAATCCAAAAATAGAGAAGATTCTTTGGGAGGCATTTGTCAATGATCCAATGCTATTTACTAGTCAAAGACTTAAAATGAAAGCAAGTATAGTGACAAAAATGGACAGACAATACACAGGTTACATTAATATTATTGCAGCAGCTGAAAAAAGCAAAAGTTATATGGAAATGGGAAAATGATGCAGCAGGCTACTTTAAACCATAGCCATTGTCATTTCAAGGTAAATTTGATTTTGGATTATTAATTTTGACCCCCAATATTATATGATTCACTATGTTGCATCTCCTATATATAATGAGGTCAATGATAAATTGCGTATGAGATCATATAATTTTGGATATATTTTCTCAACAAAAATTGATTATATTGATAATAGATTGCAAGAACAAGAAATGAATCTAACTAATGTGACATAACATAACTAACTGAAAAAAAACAGATTACATAAGCTTCAGAAGTACCAACTGACAAAATGAATCTATCTCCAATATTTTCTGGTTTATACATTCTCTTAAAACTCGTCACCCTCCAACTATTAATATTTCATATTGACCTATGCGTGTTTCCTATGAATTTTTTGTGTTTTGTTAGCTTTTCTTACATGATTTAGTTTCATGCGCTTTTTCGTTTTGTTTTCAATCTAATTTAAATCCATACAATAATTATAACTCAATAATTGAATAGATTTCAATCAATCGGTCAATTTATTCATATATATATTTAATTAAATAAACACAATAAATATTGTCAAGATTTGTATAATATTTATTTGTTAAATTTTTTGTACATTTTTTAATATAAATACACATGCGTTATTTTTAAATATCATTATTATTTTTTAGATCTAGATTGTTCTTTTTTTTTTCTAAATTTAAAAAAATTTCTGATATATATAGTTCATATGAATATTATACATTATTTTGAATTTTATTTTTTATTTTTATAAAATTTTAAAAGAACGATCCTCCAAAACATTTAATAATTTATATAAATATAAATATAATATCATATAAAATATTATGTTATTTATTTTTTCTAAAAATTTTAAATGAATCCACATTCTCTACAATATTTATAGTTTTGTATAATAATAAACTTTTAAAATTTTCAAAGGGCGATTTCGTCAATCTAAACAAATTAGGATGGTAAAATGCTAAAGCAACGTGAAAAGTTGTAAACCCTAAAACTATGTTGCATAGGTGCGGGGGTGCGATAAGATACGGGTACGAGAATATGAATTTTCAAAAATATTAGGGTGCGATACGACAATGATACGTTTATTTATTTATAATTTATTATATATAACACTTATAAGATATATGAAAATTTTAAAATTAGCATATCAAATGTATGTAATTCACATAAAATTTAAGTATTTACAATAATTTAATGTAATTAAGTAACAAACATTAATTCAAATAACATCAGTTCAATACATAAGTTATATTAAGGAATTCAATAAAAATAAACAAGTGATATATTTTCAATTTAAATTATATTGCATAATAATGTTCAATTCAAATAACACATTTAGTACTTAATAAAATGACCATATAGATTTTAGTCTTAAAAATTGCAAAAATAAACAAATTTTTTTTAAAAAAAAATTAATGTTTTCTAAAAAAATAACCAATCACGCACCCTTCCCGCACCGGATACGCGTATCCAGTATCCTATTTTTTTAAAAAAAATTACTCGAGGATTCACCACGTGGCGTATCCGGTGCGAATCCCACCCGCACCTGCGGAGTATTAGATATTGCACCATTGTTTTTTTAGAAGAATCCGTGCATCATATGCCCTAAAAACACATCCCACAACCTATATAATTATAACCCAATAGTTATCGGACAGTTTTGAGACATTGGGCAGCTTACCGTACGACTTGGTCGCGAACCGCTAAAGCCGGTGAAAAGTTGTACGAATCGGCCACCGGTTGAACCAGTGGCTATTACGCTACTGGAAAAAGACAATCTGCATTTTTTTTCAATTTGTAATTTTTGATTGGTCTTATTACAATTTCACAATTCCAAGGCTTTGATTTTGCTCACAATCCAGAAAGTACAAATGATAATTGAAATTACAGATATCATATAATTTTATCATTAATACATCAAGATACTAAACACTCTTATAATTGAGACATCATCAAAACTCACAGAAAGATGACACATAAGCAATAAAAACTCTGTTAATACCAAACTCTCTATATAATTGACACATCATCAAAACTCACTAAAAGATAACACATAAGCAATAAAAATTCTCTATTAGTAATATAGAGGGATTATATTATATAATTATGATATCATACCGGTTCAATCGTTTTAATAACGGTCAGACTCAATCGAATGCGGTCCGAACGAAAGCGCTAAGATTGTCTGGAAATATAGGCCACAACCTCTCTATATTTGCCTACATGTTAAGCATGGAGATTGCTAGGTTTACCCAGTGGGTTGTCCACCCACGTAATAAAAATAATTCAAAAATAATTAAAAAAGAAACATACATTAATTACGGTTTATTATCCCCTAATCTCATTTATTACTTTGAATTAATTCTTCTTGAATAATACCCAATTAATTCTAATGAAATTACTTCCCAAAATTTTACCACTCCCCTAATTTCAATCGAGGAAAGTGTTCTAAATCATACCTTTATATAAAAAAAAAAAAAAAAATATATCATTCTCTTCTTAGTCGAGCCCGTCTTTTTTATATTAAATACACCCGATTCGGTATATATATATATATCACATAAAAAATCAATGAAAAACACCATCAACTTATTTTGATATCAAATGAGCGATTACGAAAAAAATAACAAAATATTGTTAGCCTATGTACTATAAGTTATTTTATTGGGTATGTTTATTTTTTAAAAAAAAATTAATATTTTTAATTCTATTTAATAAGCTTTCTACATTTTAGGTTGTATATAATTTATTAATTGAATTTAAAATTAGATTTTTATATAATTTTATAATTTCTTTTTTTTAATATTTTATAACTCGGTAATCAAATTCAAATATAAAACTTAGATAAATATAATAATTTTTTTTTGACAGATATGGTAGTGTTTATGGTTTACTATTTATTATTGATAGTTTGAATAGTGAACCGAGATTCACAAGAGTGAAGTGAGTTAACTCTGGTTCTTAATTTTATTTTTTCATATTTAATTGCAATCTAAATAAAGTTTAGATAAACATATTAAAATGATGTGATAGGCCATTCTTTGTTTACGATTTATTGTTCGATCTTCTGATTAGTGAATTACAATATAACAATATATATTTATAGTAGCACAAGTAATTCCTTTTTTTATATCTAATTATTATATAAATAAAACTTAGATGCACATATTAATTTGTGAAGAATGTTAATTATAACGCCATCTTTTTAGTTTTTACCCATATACTTTGCAGTTTCAGTAGGGGCTAATTATTTTTATAAAATATTCAAGCTAGAATTTGTTATTTAATTTTTGTTAAAGTAACATTATATAGAAAGGATGGTGATGACCAAGACTTTGACTTTCAATTGATTGAAATTTGAAAGTAGACTACGTTAGATGTCTTGAGACTTGATCGACCTTTTTTACTAAGCCCACAATACAAAAGCACGTGACACTATTTTGTTAACCCCAAATGAATTTATTATAGTATTACTCTAGGCACCCTATTTCCACATAAACATCATATTTTTGAAAACACTTTCGACATGAAAGTATATGTCACCACTTATATAGGCAAGCCTTTATCTATTTGAATCGAGTAGTTAGATGAGGTCATCGACTAGTGAACCTAAACTCACAAGATAGTGACACTCCTATATATAGACAAGGTCTTGTCTTGACAAAGTCATCGTCTCAACTCAAAGTCACAGATTATTTTAATTAAAAAAATGTCTTTGTTTTCACTAAAAAGTGCAAGTGAAGAAAACTGCAATTTTTAGTAAAAATAGTTGACAATATTAAAAATGCACTTGAGTTGCTCGGTGTATTTGCTGCACAAGAAATATACTCCTATATGTATATCTATATTGCATATCCATTATAATACAAATAAAATTTAGATAAAAATAATAATTTTAAATCACTTTAATTTAGAGGTTCGATTTGTGAATCGGAACTCGCAAGATAGTAAAATTACTACTTTTTTTACATCTAATTGAAATATAAATAAAATTTAGATAACCATATTAATTTGGTGAAATTTGAATTAGAGTGCTACGACTAATGAACAAGTGTCACAAAATAGTGACACTATTATCTTTTCCGCATATATTATAATATCAACAAAAAATTCATAAACATAGTAATTAGGAGGAATTTTAATATAGAGTTATACAATAAGGATTCGTTGTTTACATTCAAGATTCAATAGTGCGACTAGTGAATCGGGCTTACAAAATAGTGACATTACTATTTTTTTGCATGTGTAATTACAATATAAATAAAAAAATTTATAAGTATAGTAATTTCAAGAATTTTTAATTTAGAGTGATACAATATTATGTATTGTTTATGATATAGAGTTCGATGGTTCTACTAGTGAACCGAGACTCGCAGTAGCAAAATACTGACAGTACTATTTTTTTTTAAACATATCTGATTATACTGAAAATAGAATTTAAATAAACATATAATTTGAATAAAATTTAATTTAGAGTTGTATGATAAGTAATACTTAAAAATTAGAATAATATAATGGTATATTTATAATAAATATCCCAAGATTTTATAAGATATATACTATGTATAAGAGATATTTATGAATATATACACCAAATATTTATGAGATATATTTAAGTATATTTCAATTTTTTAAAGACATGTTCTAAATGTTTATACGATATATTCCGTATGATAAAAACTTGTATAAAAGGGAATCATACATGAGACGACTTATACCTGGTGCACAGGAGACACACCCTTATGTATATAGTTGTTGACAAGATATAGTTAAGATATTTAAATGAAATTAATTTAATTTTTAAGTTAGTATTTTTTTAAAAGAAATTCAAAGACATTTTTCGATGCCAAAAAATTAACTTTTTAATGTGTATATATATAGACAAAATAAATTTTTAGTCACTTAACAACTTAAATAGTAAATCTAAGAAATCATATTTTCTACTGAAATTTATTCCAAAAATATTTTAAAATTAAACATGTGTATAAAATGCTAATTTTTTTTTATTTTTTTTTTAAAAGAATTGATAATCATAATTTTTTTCAACTCATATGATACGTAATACAATTCTAATGTGTGTATATATATATATATATATATATGAGAAACTCATCTTCATGACATTGTACCTCTAATTATTGCAGGGAAGTGTGTTAATAATATATAATCATACTATATGAGAAGAATGTTCATATATTAATTTGAGAAAATTAAATAAACATTTTACATCAATTAATATTTTTTTATAGGAATTAATGTGTTGTTTACTTTATTAATTACTATGAGAAAGTTTATTATAGTGTCCACCTATTTAATAAACTCTCACGGAATTCTATGTATTATTTAAACTTTTAAATAAATTTAATTATATTTAATTAGGTGGGTAACCAACCCGGTGGATAACTCAAGCTTTTTCAGTTAAGCATTACATGCCATCTGTGCAAAGATGACGACAACTTTCTGGTCATTACTTAGTGAATTAGAAAAGCGCCAACATTTATCACCAGTCAATTACTCCACCACCACTTTTCCCTCTAACCAAATTACATATCAAAATTTAAATAACTTCCTAAATTAAGGAGATTTTTTATGATTTAAATCATCTAAGTTGTAGTAACTACGTGATCGCCTATCACATATTATGGCGCCAAACCATATAGTATTCTGATTAGAATTACAAAAAAAAAAAACCAAAAAAGGCTACAAAACATTTTTTAAAAATATCACCCACATGCTTAAAAAATTACTGCCCAGTGCATTGTAGGAGTTGTAAATGGATCGAATAAAGATAAATGTATTATTAATATAGATAATTGTATAATTAATGAATTAATATTTGCACATATATAGAATGTTATTAAATTTCAGAGGATTTCTTATGACGTGTTCAATAATTAATTGACTGCTCAAACCGTTTAAGAGTACGTTTGATCATTTTTCACAATTAAAATTAAAGCTCGGGCCAAATTTAAAAATTTATCGAACATTAACATTAGTTTGATCAATTTTATATTTTCAATTTTTCGATTAATGAATTAATGTTTGCACATATATAGAATGTTATTAAATTTCAAATTCAAAGGATTTCTTATAACGTGTTCGATAATTAATCGAATGCTCAAATCGTTTAATAGTATGTTTGATCATTTTTCACACTTAAAATTAAAGCTCGAGCCGAATTTAAAAATTTATCGGACATTAATATTAGTCTGATCAATTTTATATTTTTAATTGTATAATTAATAAATTAACACTACAAGAAAAAAGGCTTTTAGTATCGGTTTTTTTTTATACTAAAGATGAAATATTTGATACCAAAGAGCTTTGGTATCAAATATTTTTCTGATACTCATCTGATACTTATACCCCCGATCCTAAAGACCTGGTATCAAAAAAAAAATGTTCTGATACTAAAGGTTTGAACTTTAGTATCAGAAAATCATTTAGTATCGGATGATGGTATCAACTTTTTTTGATACAATATTATATTTATAATAACTGAGAAAACGAGTTCTAATACTAAAAACTTGAACTTTTTAGTATTAGAAAATCCTTTAGTATCAAATAGTAGTATCAAATTCTTTTGATACAAGATTATATTTATGGTATCAGTACATGTTTTCTGATACTAAAAAACCAATTTTTCGTATCAGGTTTTATGTCGTCTAGAGGCACATATTACACCAAAATTAAAGGGAGTAGCTATTGGAACCAAACTTCTCAAAGAATACTATACCACTCAATATCGTCGTTACAACCGTGATACTCCAAAATATATAATGTTGAGTGGGATGGATGCATATTGTTTTATAGAAGAAAAAAAACTAAAAATGAATAGGAAAATTGTACTTGGAAGCAAAGAACCAAACATCAACTTGTTTCGTTTAACTTGCAATGGATTTGAAGTTGCAGTCTTGATAGCTTCAACACAAGTATTTTGTTGGCAAGTAAGATTGGATTCGAGTAGATCCCAAAACGATGTCTTTAGATTCCTTCCTTAATTTTATAGTTAAAAAGATGAGAATAACACTCACATAAATTATATAATCAAAACACAACATATTAAACTATCTACTCAAATGCATCACAGAAAATACCCATTTTATAACCACCATATAAACACTCATTGTAATTCACTATTCAATATTCTCATTATCATTCCCATAAAAGAGACAATTTTCAAAACACTAGGGCGAGTGTCGATAAACTAAAACACAAACTTCGAGCCACATAAACAATTCTGATTTAGTAATAACAATTTTACCAGTACCTGGATTTCCACATATGCTGAGACACAGGATATGGCCGTGTTGCACTGTAACTTTAACTGAACATACAGGACACACATGCAATCAAGGGTAGCAAAGTGTAAGTGTTGTGTCATAACTCACATAACTCGGAATAATTTGTATCATTACTAATATATCATCCCATTTTATACTGTGATCATCTACTCCCTTATATTCATTTGGCATTTCCATAACAATTTTTGTGTAAATTATATGGTATAGAAAAACGCATTGACACACATCAAAAGGTTTATTTTGGGGGAAAAAACACAATAAAGACAACAGCTTTTCTAGTTTAATCATATGTATATTTTGTATTTTCCCCCAAAAAATACAACAAGGAGAAGATAACAAAGGCAGCATCCAAATCAAACAAAATCATTCTTATTGTAAGAGGAAAAACTAAGATGATACTTACAAAAATGGATCGAAAAAGAAATACTCCAACTCACGGTGGATTTAGATTCATGGGGATGATCAGCCTCAAGATGTAGGCAAAGGGACACTATATCAAAATCCTCACCACAATACGGGCAGGAGAAATCGGGTCGGACCTCTTCTTCCTCCTAGAAATCCTCCATACGAAACCAATCTTTTTAAATACACAATTTTTGGCATTAATATCAATTAAATTAATAATAATAATCGCATGAAACAGAGGAAACAAACCAGCAAAGCATGACTACTATCCAAAACTTATATGTACAAGCTTCCTGTTCAGTTTTTACACAAGAAAAAACAGTGAAAACATGCACAAGGACTCTAGCAAGTAACAATCATGCAAAACAAATAAAATACTTGTAAAAACAAAGTAACAATCTTGCAAAATAAAAATTAAAAAGAAGAAATCCACCTTTATTCAAAGTCATCTTCATCACTTTCAAGATCTTCACTATTTTCCTCATCATAATCTTCAAAGTCGTCTTCGTCACTTTCTAGATCTTCACTAGTGTCACTTTCAACATTCATGTTATCATTGTTAGCATTCTCACCCACATAGATTTTATCAACATCAATGATAACATTTTTCAAAACATCAGGATCGTGCAACTGAGAATCAAAATAGGTACTTGTCTCTAGAAGATCTTCATTGCGCATATCATATGCATCTCTAGGTTTTATTCTTGTCACGACACTCCAATCTTTCTCCACAGGATCTGGTGTATAAAAAACTTGGAAAGCTTGACATGCCAAGACATATGGTTCGGTCGTCTTCCATAAATGCTTGAAATTAACAAGTGTGAAACCCAACGAATCCTCTTTAATGCCTCTTGCCATATCTACCCAATCACACTTAAAGAGAACAACATTTCTTCTTTCGTAATAGTCCAACACAAGAATTTCTCTAAGGATACCATAATTTATCACACCCACTTCTGAATCAACAGCTACACCACTATTTTGGGTTGGAGAATGCAATTCAACATCTTTTGTTCGAAATTTGAATCCATTATAACAACACATTTTTATCGTTTTCGCCAAGCTACTAGGACCTTTACTTAGCCAATAAAGATCCTCTCTAATTTGTTGGTCATCTTCTTGACTAAGTTCTTCACCCTAATATAGGTAAAAGAACATTATTAATGTAATAAAATAAATACATATAAAACTTGGAAATTAGGAAATTAAGCTTCTTATTTGAAACTTTTCACTTACATTAATCTGCCACCATTTCAAAAATAATAATTTATGAAGCCTTTCAAGTTCTACATTGTGAATATGAGGATGTTCTAGGCAAAGCAGCCTCTTATGTTCTCTGTATTAGAAATTAACCCCAAAAAAAAGGTAAGCTAAAATTTTTAAATTATTTTAACTATTAATTCACTAAAATCTGATGCTTACTCAATATATTTTCAACCCCACAACGTGAAACATTAGAAGCATACCCACCTGGAACCCTCACTGAAGATAAAACCTTGCAAAAGTTTATCTTACCCTTTTCATCTAAAGAGAACGGGGCTGGTGGTATTATGATTTTATCACCTTAGTCTCTAGGATGAAGATGAGTTCTAATATTCATATCTATAGGCATGCTAAAAAAAAACCGGAACCGGCGGTTCGAACCGGAATCGCCGGTTCCATTCACGATTCGGTTCCGAACCGAACGAAAACCGTAAATCCACGGTTCTTTTTCGGTTCTAGCAAAAATCGAATCTCCGGAAAAGAGGCGAACCATGGGATTCGAATCGAAACGCCCCAAAATTTGAAAAATTCTAGCGTTGAGAACGCCAGCATCAGTTGAGATCCAAATTTGAGATCAAAGAGCCGTTGAAGGAACCGCCGGTTCGAAGCGTGGAAACCCGGTTCGGTTCGAACCCGGTTTACCGTTTTTTTTTTTTTTCAATATTTCATCTATAAATACCAACTCATTCCACTCCAAAATTCACACCAAAGTTTATTTTCATCTCTCAACTCTCAAGTCTCAACTCTCACTCAATTCTCAAAGTTTATTATTTACATATTATTTACATTACATATTATATTTATACTACACTATATATCATACTATAGTAACTATACTCTATACACTACATATTATATTTATACTACACTATATATTATATACACTATATATTACACTATACTAATACTAGTATACTACTATAGTACTATACTACATATTAGTATATTACACTACACTTACATAGTTACATACATATTACATTACACTACACTTACATACATATATTATTTACATATACTTACATACATATTATTATTATGGCAAGCCATCAAAAAGGGTAAGGGTAAAAAGGCAAAACTTCTTCCACCTCTTCCGTTTGTCTTCCACATCCACCGCACCGATCGAGTGGAGTTTAGATGATATTGAGGCCACACTTGGTCCGGTTATGAGAATCCTCTTGAAGATGATGCTATACCATGACGCCCTACTCAAGAAAGCCAAAACCACCCAACCGAGTCAAAAAAGCCAACTCCAAGTCGAGCTCAACTTAAGTCGGATATTTTTTGCACGTCACTTTAATAAAGTGATCAACGAGGATGGTACTATTAAAGTTCATTGCAACTATTGTGACAAAATATATTCTTTTTTGTCAAAGGAGGAGGATATGGAACATTCGAGAAGCATTTGAAAAAAATTCATCCAGGATAGAGTTGGAATTAGTTCAAACCAAGCACAACTTCATGGATTTCAACCAACGGTGGCGGTGGTGGAGTTCAAGGCGAGGTAAGTAACTCCACTTCTCTATTTACATTTGATCAAATGAAATATAGAAAATTGTTAGCTAAACAAATTTTGCACACAACACCTTAAAAATTTGCCGATAATGTGTATTGGAATGATTTTGTTAACCTTGGTCTTCAACCCATGACAAAAAAAAGTTTTTCACGTCATACTACTACTCGTGATGTTGCTAAAGTTGTTTATGAGTATAAATATGCTTTGATTAATCTATTTGCCGATTTAAATGTTAAAGTTTGTATATGCGGATATTTGAGTGATAATTTTCAAAAGCATAGTTATATAGGAGTTACATGCACTTGGATTGATGATTCGTGGACTCTTAACAAAAGATTGATTTCTTATAGAGATTTTGATACGGAACACAATGCCGTTAATATTAGAGATAAATTGCATGATATTTTAAATGAGTATGCTCTTACTAAAAAAATATTTTCTATTGGTTTTGATAATGCTAGTGCAAATACGGCTACTATTGAAGATCTTACAAATATTTGTCAACCATATCTTGGTGGAAAATTTTTTTCATGTTAGATGTATGTGTCATATTTTAAATTTATGTGTTCAAGATGGTTTTAGATGCTTTGAAAAGAACAAGTTGGTCCTATTAGATCCGCTTATTTATTATATGTCGAGACATTCAAAATTATTGAAAAAAATGGAAAGTTTTTTGTAGAACATACAATATGCATCCAAAAAAATTTCTCTTGATGTGTCTGTCGCGAAAAGGTTGATGAATATTATGTGGCTAATTTAATTACAACTCACAAAAAAAAAACATATCGTGTAAAATGAGCGATAAATAAGATGAATTTGTTGACCCGGTTAAATAATATATGACTAAACTCGGGGCATACCAAGCCGGGATGTAGTATTATGAGCTTTACAAGTTCTTGATACAATGAATCGTCTGAGTTAACGAATGAGTTCTAGGGTTTTTCATATATGTGGATGAACACTCGATTTTTTCTATTCCTCACCTCTCGGGGATTTTTTGTAGCTATTTTTTTGGGATTATTTTATGGACCAACCCTTTTCTTCTTCTTTTTTCTTCCATTTATCGTCCCGTCAAGCATGAAATTTGGATTGGTAAAAGCATGTCTTTGGATTCTTTGGATCATGCAAGAACTCGGTGGTGTTGCCACGCCGACTTCATCTTCTAGATTGATCTTGAGCAAACGTCGTCAATCGTCGAAATTAATCTTTTGTTCGGTTGGATTTTTAAGACAGTTCTTGAGAGATTTGAGTTGAACATCTTGACTGGTTATGTTTGTTGGAGAAAGGCCGCCGAAAGCAACTCGATCGTTTGGCAAACAAAAAGTAACTCATCCACGGGCATGATTATATTCAAACATTACACGTGTCACTCTTTTGATGTTCGATTAATTCGATTTATTATATCGAACACAACAATACCCCTCCCGGTAAGATCTCTTTGTATTCTACATTGGGCATAAATTAAAATCGATTAGGCAAAAATCACAAAAACTTGAATTAGTACGGGTGTCTATTTAAATCTTATTTCTCCACTTTAAAATTTTTTTTTTTCCTTTCTCCTCTACTTTTCTATCGTCTTCAGATTTGAAGGATTCACCGAAGAAAATCATTCGAATCAGATTCTTCTTCTACTTTATAATCATGGCTCTCTTGCTCGAATTCCTCTGTTCAATCCGACCATTATAGTTCCTTCGCCTTCCTCCATTAGTAGAATCTCCGTAATAGTGTAAGTACATCGGAGGCAAATGCCTCAATTCGATTAAATTGGCAATTTCGCAACCTTTTAGTTTTTTCTTCCGACCGATAAAGCCCAAAAGTGGGATATGGTTTACCCCGTAATGATTAAATCGGACGATTTCGATTATAATTCTTCCCCCAAATTCAAATTAGGTCTATGGCTATTGATAATGTTGATGTAGATAGAAATAATATCAAGGTGGGGAAATTTTAAAGAATCGCAAATTTAGTCGAATCGAACATAGGTGTAGATGGTGGGCAAAACTCCGAACTTGGTATACCTGTTGGTGTTCCTCACAGTCCAACATATAGCGAGTATAATGCTCGTTATAATTTTGGCTTGCCCGAACAACCTCATAGGATTAGTGTAGAGAACGATACCAAATGAGCAAAATGGCGAGCATAATTGATGTAGATATGCTCGCTCAGCTGCATAGAATTTATGAAACCCCTAAGGATGTCTTTTTCTGGGCACCCGGTCCTGATGAGCGAGCCGACCAACCCCCTGAGGGTTGTGTTGCCGTGAATTTGGACACCATGGAGGCTGGACTTCGATTTCCTTCCAAAGCAAAACCCGTTTGCTCGTGGAATGGAATATCTCCATTACACAACTCAAACCGAATGGATGGCATATGGTCATGAGTTTTTTTGACGTTGTTCGGCAAAATGAAACCAAGGTATTATCCTTCTATAAAAAATTTGAACTTGCTCGGTTAGTGCACTTGACTTCGTCAGAGGCGAACATGGGTGGTTGTTTATGCAAGCTAAAAGTGCAAAATTATCGAGGATGTCTTAGAACAAAATTAGTGATTTGGAAAGAGAAATTCGGTTCGTGAGGGCGATTGGAAAAGCCCGCCTCTGGAAAGCAAATGCTCGTTTGGATATCCCCACCGACCGGAGTGTCACAAAGTAAGTGATTTTAACTTTCATTCTTCAATTTGAACCGATTTTAACTCACTTTTTATTTGGGATTCAAAAAGAACGGATAAGGAGACAAACAACGGCTATTCAGCAGCGTTTGGCGGGATCGATCTAGAACCCCGTTTTAAAGATCCGTGATAACTTTGAACACCGCCGAACAAAGAAAGAAAGGAGGTTTGTTCGTGCCTCCTCACCAATTCTTTGTTGATCCTTCCAGTAAGGATTATCTTTTGTTTTGTACAAATCTTGTGTCTTTTTTTGTTGTCACTCGTTGATTCGATTTCGCTTTATCTATAGCTTTTTTTGTGACCGTTTCGACCCAATTTCAAAAATAAGCAGGCCAAACGATTCATTTCGAGAATAAAGGGCTCCATCGAAAAAGACTAGGTGGAGAAATTTCGAAGGGGCCAACCATTCAAACAAGCTTAAAATCGAGGCCGATAATTGTTGGTATTTCAATTAAAAATCTTATAAGATTATAAGTTGTGGGCGGTACAACCGCTTTGGTTTCCGGTCGATTTCACTTATCAAATATAATTTAGGTTATATTAAGACCTAAAGAATTACTTTTCAAAGTGTTCGCAAAATCGGAGCATGTTCAAAAACTTGTCGACTCTTTGGATATCGAATGGAAACTATGCGTTTGGGGTGGTGGTTAATCTTTGGTTTTCACGCTAACATCCAAGCCAATTATTTGGCTTTGATTAGAATTAACAAAGTGATCGATGAAACGGGGTCCGGGATTTAACCTAAATCGCTCAGATCAAAAATTTTTAGAAGGAAACGCGCCAAATTCAAAGGATGCTCGTCCTAAGAAACCATTAAATGAATCGGTCTCGGGAGGAGGTGATCAATATTAAAAGAAACTTCGGGTGGTATTTCGAACTTTTCATCGTTCTTTGAAGAGACTAACACTCGTTTAGGCCTTGAAAAAAATGATGAACGAACACATTGACTCCATTCTAACTTCTCGTATATTTTGCTTTTGCTTTTTTTAATTCGCTAATCTTACACAAATATTTCAGCAAATCAAACTTATCCGAGAATTTCAAGCAGCACGGTTGATAACCCTCCGGATCGCAACCTCCCAATGTCGATTTGAATGGTCAATAGGCGATTTTTCCGTTCTTCCGAAGGGATCAAAATTGACGATCCAATTAGGATGAAGAGAGAAACATTATTGCTCTTGAGGTTGCCGATCAAAATCTTCATCTTGGATCCGGGATCAATCAAGTACAGAGACGAGCAAGAACCTCCCAGAATCGAAATTACGGGTTGAGGGAAACATAATGTGTTCGACATTTCTCTTCCATCTACCCCTAATTTTGACTTTATGCCTTGATGTTTTTTTTTTTTTTTTTTTTGCAAGACTTGTGTAATTTTTTTGTCTTCTTCAATTGAACAATATATCTTTTAGTCGTTTTCTTGTTGATAATTCTTCTTTTGTCCGAATATTTCGTCAATTGAACAAATGAATTTCATATTGAATTGTTTCCTCTAACTTTTGTTTGTTGAGGATGAATGTTGATACTTGTGTTGCTCGATATTTTCTTTAATTTTTCCAGTTTTTGCCTCTTTTTTTCTTGAATGAATTGAACATTGGGTTTTTTTATGCCCCTTTCCGACTTCTTTTCGGTTTTGATTATCTTATTACGTTGCAATCGGTTGATCGTCTTATTTAGGTGCGACGGAACTTTATGAAACCCCTTTCTTGGTCTTGCGATCGTCTTATTTAGGTGCGATCACGCCATTACTAAGCCGTCTTATTTAAGCTGCGACCCGTATTTTTATTCGTCTTTATAAAATTTAGTCGGCTTACAACAGCGTACCCATTACTAAGCGCTTTTTCTGCGGGGAAAAATCTGAATTAGATTAATCGGTGAACATAACTGGGCTCGTTTCGTCTTTGTTAGGGATCGTCCAAGCAAGTGCGACCTCAAATTAGAAAATCTTTAGCGAACAAAAGTACATATATCATTTTTTTCTTTTTTGCAACACTTTGTATTCTATTACATCGTTCATACCAAAGAAGACTATCTATTACACAACTATTGTTATAACGGGGTTTTGAATTTAACTGTCTTGAGTAGAACCTAACCGGCCTCACCTTGTCCGCGGAATTGATGTTGACAAGGATGTGGCACAAATCTACCCTTTCTTCTTTGTAACATGCTCAAGCAAAGAAGAAGATAAACTTTTGTCCTCTGGACAAGTTGTGGTTATCTTGGCGTCATGGCATGAGCATGTGGCGCGATTCCTCGCCGCTTAAAATAGAATCTTGAGCAAAACTTTTTTCGCACCATTCTCATCCCCCTTCCAAAGAGATGCTCGAGCATCGAAGATCGGCATCTTATTTTTTTTATGACATCCTCCCTTCGGAGGAGATTTTGGGGATTCATAATCAAAGAAAGTAGCGTGGAGTGGCAACCATGACTCTTCCCGGGCTTCAACTCGGGTCGCAACTAATGAATGTAAAAGCTCAGATCAGGATAACTAGTTATTCTTGAATCGAGAGTGGAAATACAAGGGGGCATACTAAACCGTCTTCCTTTCGAGAAAGTATTTTTCCCTTTTTCTTTTCATCTTCTTTCTTTCTTTTTTTTCTGCTTTTCTTAAGTATAAGTATGCCCCTATTTATAGAACCGTCCCCAACCTAGTCTTTGGCATAGATAAGCGGTGCTAGCTCTCTTTATTTTTGCTCTCCTTTTGACATCTGTTAGGCTTTTTGATGACTCTTGCTCAAAAATTAACTTATCCTCGCATGGTCGCCACCACTTGTCAACTTAAAACGTATCTTCTATTGACAACTCGTTGTGACATGTCTTCTTTGTTCCATCAATAGTTCAAAGATTTTTCTTGAAGATAAGTATCGAAAATAATATATTCTTCTTTTATAATCATCTTACTCGTTTGAACTGAATGGTTGATTGTGTTCGGTCAACAATATGCTCGCCTTTATTGATAATATTTTTTCAAATTTGACGCGTTCCACGAGTAAGACAATGGGACTCCATTTAGGTCCTCCAAGTCATATGCCCCGTTTGGTAAACGTTCTGTGACTCTGAAAGGACCTTCCCATGCTCGACCGAACACACCACTGGGTACCCCCATCGATCGCCTTAAAACCAGCTCGCCCACATTGAACCTGCGCATTCGGACTTTGGAATTATAAAACTTCTCTGATCTCTTTTTGTACATAGCATTCTTGAAATCAGCCTCCGTCCTTCTTTCTTCCAACAAAGTGCGAATTTGAAAGCGGGCACCGGTCATTAATATGCTCTCCAAAAGTCATTGTTCGATGACTTGGAACTTTGATTTGCGGGTATAATGACCTCTCGCAGACCAAATGCTAATGCAAAAGGGGTCTCTGCGAGTTGATGTTCGAAAGTTGTTTAAGCCCACAATATTTCGAGCAATTCTTAAATCCATCCTCCCCTGGAATTATCAAGTCTAGCCTTGAGGGTATGCTTGATAATTTTATTCGACAACCGACTTGACCATTTGATGGGGATATCTGAGTTGAGTAGTGCTTTTTTATCCCCCCAATGAGCACAATTTTGTCTAAATTCACTTCCATCGAATTGTTTGCCGTTATCCGTGACCAATGATTGAACCCCAAATCGACAGATGATGTTTTTCCAAACAAAGTTCCACATCCTTTGTTCGGTGATTTTAACAATTGCCTCGGCTTCCGCCATTTAGTATAATAATCAACGGCTTACAAAGATATCTAACTCCCGATGTGCGAGGAAATGGGCCGATTAAATCGATCCCCATTTAGCAAATGGCCATGGACTATAAACCGATACTAATTCTTGGTGGGCTATGAATGAGTGGAGCATGTACCGCAATCGATAACATGCACGAGCATACGCAAGCCGAATCCTTTCTAAGGGTTGGCCAATAATAACCTGCTCGATTATTTTATGTGCGGACGAGCCCACCAGATGTATGATTTCGCGACACTCCATCATGGATTTTTGGCAAGAAGTACCGCCCTCGTCAGAGTAAACACACTTCAAAAGTGGAAGTGAGAAGCTTTTTTGTACAAATGCTCGTCTATAATAGTATATCGAAGCGGACCGTAATCTTCACAGTATTTGTGCTTTTATTTTCGTGGAGAAATCCCTTTTGTAAATAACTCATTATTGGAGTCATCCAAGTTTTTGTTTGCTTGTTATCAGGCAATTTTCGAATGATGGCGTATAGGCCGCGGACGATCACAATGTCATTGTGTTGTGTTCCTTCCTTTGTTGCAAAACTTAAAGCATCGTTAAGCGAATTACCCAATCGTGGTAATTGTTCAATGAAAACTTGGTCAAAATGCTCGAGCAACTCTTTTGCTAGTTGTTGATATTGTGCCATTTGTTCGCCTCGGGCCTCATATACTTAATTACATTTGATAAACGATTACCCGAGAATCGCTATAGATCATCGACCTTCAAATTCCCATTGTCATTGCCATCAGTAGTCCAAGCGATCAAAGCTTCATATTCAGCCTCATTATTTGTATTTGGAAAATCAAATTAAACGCGTTTACCTAGTTGGCCGATGAGAAACCCGCATTGCTTCTTGAACTTGTTGATGATCCATCAACATACATGTGCCATGGTTGATCGACAATTTAGTCGAGAATTTGTGGATATGTCAACTCAACCATGAAATCGGAGCTTGCTCATTCATTGCCGTCGTGGAGCTTAAAGTAATGCCGAATCATCCTAACTCCACCGCCCATTTGAGCAATCGCCAAGATTCGGTCGATTGGAGGACTTGGCGCAATGGAAACCTTGATCAATACCTCAATCGAGTGGTCGAAAAAAATATGGTCGCAATTTTCGCACACTCATGCTAATTTTTCCAACGGAGGATACCGGAGCTCGGCTTTTTTTAGCACTTGGCTAACATAATAAATGGGTAAATGTGTCGTCTCTTCGCGCTCAGACACAAAGATCGATCGCGATGTTCGATTGAAGATACAAATAAGTTGTTACGCTGGGATAAGGCCAGGCGGTGTCCCAAGTATCCGAAGGTATTGCTTTAATGATTCAAATGCATTCGCAATGCTCGGTCCATCGAAATTTCCCTTCTTTAATGCATCAAAGAAAGGTTTACATTTGTCCCCATTTCGTGATATAAAACTATAAACGGAATTAATCGTCCCGTTAACTTTTGGACCTCTTTCACATTTCGGGGCTTGCATATCGAGCATTGCTTGAATCTTTGATGGTTTTGCATCAATTAACCATATGTCGAGGAATTTTCTTGAATGAATCCCAAAAGCGCATTTCTTGGGATTTAACTTCATATTATACTTCCTCAATATATCAATCGTTTGTGCGAGGTGGGTGATGTGGTCTTCTTTATGTTAAATTCTTTACCACAATATCATCGATATATACCTCGATTGTTCGGCCGATGTGTTCGTCGAACATCTTGTTATTCAAACGTTGATACGTTGCTCGGCATTCTTTAATCCGAATGGCATGCGTTATTTGAACAAAGACATGTTCTTTTCAACTGCGAATCTTTGTATTCTTTTGATCGTCCGGATGCATTGGTATTTGGTGATAACAAATGACAACATCCATAAATGTCATGAGTTCATGGCCCATTGTGTTATCAACCAAATAATCAATGTGGGGCATCGGAAAAATTATCTTTTGGACATGCCTTATTCAAATCGGTGAAATCGATACCACGGTCTCCAAGATCCATTTGGTTTTGCGAACGAGTACAGGGGTTCGCAAGCCATCTTGGGCATTTTACCTCTCGGATCGGTTTGTTGTCGGCGAGCTTTTTTGATTTCACTATTCATCGCCGCATATTTTTAGGACTAAATTTTCTACGTTTTGGACAAGCTGGAGCTTGTATTGGATCAAGATTGAAGTGGCGGGCATGCTCTGGATCTATTCCAACCATGTCCTCGTGTGACCATGCGAACACATCTAAATTTGCTTGAAGGAAAGTAATTATTTGATTGGATTTTGGTTAAATTCCGAACCAAAATCTTGATTGGTTTCAATTGCTCAACGAAGTCGCTGCTTTCTTTTTTAGGGTCTTGAATGGATCCTCGGGGCTCATCATCAACCTCATGGGTTCAAAACCTATGCGAGGGCTCTCTAGGTCCGAATTTGATCAATATTCATTTGATCTAGGAGATCGGGGAATTAGTTGTCTCCCGAAGTTTATGTTCGTTATACGTCTTTCGCACGAATGGTTATGCTTTCGTCGAACTTATGTAAATCGGAAGATCTTTTTGGTGAGATATTTGCTCATTTGGCTAGGCTTATCAATCTCCCGTGTTCGGCTCCATCATATTGACGATACTTTGTCTTTATGGCACGCACGATAGCAAACAAAGCCTTCTTTTGATCTCCTTTTGCACTTCGTTCCATCTTGTGTCGGAAATTTAACACAATATGTCGTGGAACATGCCGCTTTGAAAATAAGCGGGCGACCTAGAAAAAATTATAAATGGATGAACATCGGCGATTACAAAATCTAACATTCTAGTTCGTCTAATGTCCGGATTCAAAGTTGATTCTAGCTCGACTCCTAACCTAATCATACCATAGAATCGGGATTCTGATTCCCCAAAACCCATTATAGTATGATTACATGGTTCAATATAACTGCTCAAATCCCCAACTTGTTTTTCCATCTGGCGCGGTATTAACGAACAAAATGTTTGCATAAGCCCCGGTATCAACTAAGAGGCGATGTACCTTCAATCAGGGAGACGAAGCGATGGTTAAGGAGTCGTTATGGGGAGTTATAATCCCGTCGAGATCGCCCTCCGAAAAAATGATTTGGTGTGTAGGTGGGGAACCGGATGAACCTTTACGATGGAATGGCGCGATCTCCATCTTTTTCGTCTTTAGATAACGTTGGTGCTGGTAACATCCCACGGGACCATACGAATCATTTGGATTTCTTGACTTTCTCGACCTCTTCCCGAAAATGGGAATTTTGAGATCTCTTTTCGTGATTCGGGATCTTTGTCAAATGTTTGTTCGGCCTTTTCGCTTTCCCCTTCCGGTCTTACATCTTTCGTTCGCGAATCCTGTTTGGCTTTTCTAAGAACCTGGGAAAGCGATTTTCTTCATATAGCTTCCAAAGTTGAAACAAACAATTATGCCGAGATTGTACTCATGATAATTACAAATTTGGGGCGTTGAGTCGACGCTTTTATCCATTACAATTCTTCTTGGCTTTCAACATGTCCCGATCTTTGATTTGATTAAAGATAGTTTTCAAACGCCCAAAAGACTTTAGGGCATTTCTTACGCTCTTTGTTCAAAAGGTTTGAAAAGAATTTGGGGATTTCTTCATTCATTGTTTTCTTTTAAAAGCTTTCCTAGCGATATGTCTCAATTGTGATTGTGCGAGCAAATCTTGCATGGCTATAAACCCATTTTTACTGAAGTTCGGGCCAATCTTGATGCATGGCCTTCCACATGTCTGTATTTAAAGTCGCCTCCGACCACCGCGAGGATCTTAGCATCCTCTTCAACCTGGGCTCCATCATATAAACATTTATCAAATTTTTCTATGTAAGACTCACCTTTTAATTGGGAAAAAATCGCGCCAACCTTTTGTTTGGCGGGCGAAAGAAATATTACACGAAATGGGACAAAAATTGCCGCCCCAACATGCGAAAAGATGTGATGGATCAGTGGGTAAAGTGGTAAACCACCTATGTGCTCGATCACCCAAAGTCATGGGGAATGATCGGTGTTCTCGATCATAAGTCTGAAAAATTTCTTTGAGATGGACATGAGGAACGTCGAAAATAAAATTGGTGGTCGGGTCTTTGCGACTTTCTCTTGGACTTGGCCGCCATGATCATTTGGAGATAATGGCGAACAAAATTCTGATGCTTTCGTTCGAGGGTAGCTCTTACGGCGGATCGAACTTGTAATTCCACGATGGCTTTTGCATTTTACGCAAATTTAATGAAGAATCATGAGGATCTAAATGGATCAATTTCGTGAATATTTTGTAACACCCAATCGGTGATGGATAAACAACTTTGTTCGCCGATATTTGTTAGGTGTCTGGATCTTTTGAAGATCTGAATCTTGCGGGCACCTCTATTGGAAATTATTAAATTCGGTCTTTGGCGGAGAGCCTCAAACGTCAAACGAAGTAACCGGTCTAGACTTGATTTCGTCATCAAAATATCATCGGCTTTTTTTTACTAGTCAACTGCGGTTTTTTTTTTTAGCTTGCTTTTTGTCGGGTGTATGTGAGTGTTGCTCTTCCCGCTTTTGAGCCTCTAAAATTCTTTTTACGCCCCTCTTTTACGTGCTCGTAGCAAGAAAGTGATTCTTTGTAGTGGCACGGATTATTGGCTATATCCTCAAGATCAACTTGATTTTTATGAATTTGGGCCTCTTTTTAGGTCATAACCTCTCCGTTTAGGTGTTCTAGATTGTTTAACTAGGGGTTTGTGTATGGGTTGGTTTTTGGATCGGATTCAAAGCCAATTGATTAAGGTTGATGAATATTATGTGGCTAATTTAATTACAACTCACAAACAAAACATATCGTGTAAAATGAAGCGATAAATAAGATGAATTTGTTGACCCGGTTAAAATATATGACTACTCTGGGGCATACCAAGCCGAGATGTAGTATTATGAGCTTTACAATTCTTGATACATCTTACGAAGATGAATCGTCTGAGTTAACGAATGAGTTCTAGGGTTTTTCATATATGTGGATGAACACTCGATTTTTCTATTCCTCACCTCTCGGGATTTTTGTAGCTATCTTTTTTTTGGGATTATTTTATGGACCAACCTTTTTTTTTTCTTTTTTTTTTCTTCCATTTATCGTATTCGTCAAGCATGAAATTTTGGATTGGTAAAGCATGTCTTTGGATTCTTTGGATCATGCAAGAACTCCGTGGTGTTGCCGCGTTTCGACTTCATCTTCTAGATTGATCTTCGAGCAAAACGTCGTCAATCGTCAATTAATCTTTTGTTCGGTTGGACTTTTTCGTTCGCCGCTTTTAAGACGATTCTTGGAGATTTGAGTTCGAACATCTTGACCTGGTTATGTTTGTTGGTAGAATTCGGGCCGAGCAACTCGATCGTTTGGCGAACAAAAAGTAACTCATCCACCGGGCATGATTATATTCAAACATTACATCGCGGTCTCTTTTTGATGTTCGATTAATTCTCGATTTATTATATCGAACACAACAAATGTCAACTCGTTGGAATTCCGCATTATAAATTGTTAAAGGAGTCTATGGATTATAAAGAAGCTTTATGTACATTTTTTTACTCAAGAAAATTGTGGTATTCGTTTTATATCCTCAATATTGGGATTAAATTTTTTGTGTAAAATTTTGGGAATTTTTAATGATTCCACAAAAATGTTATCAGGTGTTTATTATCCTACGTGTAACTTGATTATTGTATTAAAGTTGCTCATGTGTTAAATGAAAATATTACAAATCCCTTTATTAAGTGGTGCTAAATATGATGCAAAATGGAAAAAAAATATTTTACAAATATTCCCGATCTATTATTGGTTGCTAAAGTGTTTGATCCTAAAGTAAGATTGGATGGATTAATAATGATGTTAAATATGTATTATAATTATTTATTTCCTAATAGACATATATATGGTCATGGCGGGTGAAGATGATGTATATCCTAATCCCAGGAAGAGATTGGTAATCGGATTAAAGTTACTTTAATGTCTTTATTTAGAGAATATAGTGAATTATTTTTGAAGAAAATTTTGGTGGTGGTGGCTCTTCTATGAGTCAAGAAGAAGATATATTAACGAGGTTTTTATGATGAACGTTTCAAAAACGCCCAAGGAAACCCTTATTATAACTTGATCATTATTTATCCTCTTCATTTTTCCGGCTTGATGAAGATGAAGACAAATTACTTTTAATATACTAAAGTGGTGGTCGAGGATGAAAAATATCTATCCAATATTGTCAATGCTAAGAAGAGAAATTTTTGCATCTCCCCGCCAACAACCGTTGCCGTTGAACAAGCTTTTTAGTTTGGGGAGGCTACACTTTGGATCAAACGAGATCGAATATGACCGTTGAAAAAAACGTGGAAAACCAATGCTTGCTTGATGATTGGGTAAGAGTCTAAAAAGAAGTCAAGAATTTGTTGATAATGATGATCAAGATAGCTCAAGAAACTACCACCGGAAGTGATGCATGAAGAATCGAATCGATCCAAATCAACGAGGTAAGTTTGAGGTAAGAGAACTACGTGGACTTTGATTCCTATTTGGATCGTAGGCAACTTAATTTTAAGTTTCAAACTTAGAATTTCTAAGTTTATTTCTTAAATTTAAGCTCAAGTCCAATTTCTTTAAATCCTCCCCCAAATTTATTTTGTAAAGTTTAAAATTTTAAGTTGTAATTGTAATTACTAATTGATATAGTTCACTTTGTAATTTGAAAATTTGTAATAGTTCAATTAATTTGTAATAGTAGATTACTAGCTTATTTTTAAGTTAAAATTACTATTTTGTAATAGTTCAATTACTTTTTGTAATAGATTAGGCTACTAATTTATAATAGTTCAATTATTAATGTAATCTTCAATTTAAATCCTCATATTAACAATAACAATGTCCAATTTCATGATCTATCTATACATTCCTTCAAATTTTAGATCCAAAAACTAAGAAACACAAGAAAAAATATATGAAAAAAAAAGAAAAAAAAAAAGTGAATCGGGCGGTTCGAACCGGAATCGCCGGTTGAGAACCGAACCAAAACCTTTTTTACGGTTCGGTTCGGAGATGGTTCGATTGAAGAGCGGTTTCGAACCGCGAAAGCATGCTTCTACATATCTACAAGGTCAAAGCGTGCATTAAGAGAATCTTTGCTTTTCCCTTCAATCTCCAATAAAGTTCCAACCAAGTTATCAAATACATTTTTTTCGACATGCATTACATCCAAATTATGTCTTAGCAAAAGATTTCTCCAATACGGTAAAGAAAAGAATATACTTTCCTTTTTCCAACCAAGACAAGGGATTCCCTTTTGTTTTCTACCCTTACCTCTTGCATTTCTCTTCCTCCCTCCCAACTTTTTATTGATCTTTCCTAATAAAACTTTTACCCGAGACGCTTGATTGAACAAATCGATACCAGAATACACCTTAGGTGGTTTTCTTTTTTCAAGTGTACCATTAAAAGCCTTATCTTTACCAAACTCAGGATATTTGCTATCAAAACTCTTCCAAGCAAGGGAGTCAACGGGATGCCTCAGTTTCCCATCACTACTACGTCCCTTCTCATGCCACCTCATCAATTGTGATATTTTTGATGACATGAAAAGTCTTTTTAAACGTGGTATTACAGGAAAATGGCGTAATTTCTTTTTCCAACCAATCGGTTCTTCTATCTTGAACTATCGCATACAACACATTTCTCATCTTTATCCCTTTCTTTCCAAAATAACATGCAATCATTAGGACATGCATCAATTTTTGTGTATCCAAGCCCTAGATCATTTATGATTTTCTTCATATGGTAAATATTTCTAGGGAGGTTTGCACCTTCAGGAAGAAGCTCAATCAAAAATTGATATAGATCATTCAAAGAAGTATCACTCCAACGATACATGCATTTCATATGATAAAGACGAATTATACATGATAAAGTGGTAAACTTTTGGCATCCTGGATATACTTCTGTTTTAGCATCTTCCATTAACTTGTGATACTTTTCATCTCCTAAATTCATCTGATTCTTATCATTTTGTGAAGACTTAGCTGTAGCATTAAAATTTGACACGCCAAATGCATCATGCAAGAGCTCATGCATCTCATTAGTCTCTTCATCACTATCCTCATCAATAAATGTTTCATCATATGATAAAGAAGATGGTGATAACTGCTCTCCGTGGAAAACCCATTTACTTCTAGAATAATTCTTATCGAAACCTATCCACTGTAAATGATTATGAACTTCCTTGGGATCAAGATAGACAGTAAGACCACACTTCTTACATGGACATTTTATTTTTCCATTTAACGATGAAGAAGATATCGATGACTTTATAAAGTTTTTCACTCCTTCCATATATTCATTACTATTTCTCGGCATAGAAACCCATTCTTTTCCCGATTCCATGCTACAATTTCCTACATTAATTTTATTGAACATAACAATCACAGATAATATCACATCAACATGTTTTTCCATGTGCTCTAAATCTAAAAAATACATATTAAAATCAATACTCACAAGATAAGAAGACTTACCTGCAATTTGCTGCTGCTTAAGCAATATTTTTCTGCCCCAGTGGAAGAAATGATCACAAGTTCAGTAAGATTGGTTGGTTATAGGGCCCCAAGAAACCTGAAAACAAATGAAAATTTGACATTTTAGGTACAACATCTTTAAGTTAGATTCCAACTCCATTCAATGATTAGTTGTTTCTTCTTTCCTTTGCAATTAGTTCAAAGCACCATTTGCTAACTCACGAAGAGATGAAGACACCAAATATGCAATTAGAGACACAAAACTGATCAAAAAATCAAGCAAGACTTCACTCAAATTCAAATAACACATAGCTGGCTAGATAAAAATAGTCGGAACCTTATTAAGATTATACTCTCTGCAATATTTTTTAACGAGCTCTTGCAATATCTACACATATACAATAATAAAGCTTGAGCTCAAGTCGAGTCTAGCAACAAATCAACTTGAATAAGCTCGATGCATTCCTAATAAATATTTGAGAAATAAACAGTAAAAGGATAACTTGAATTACAACCCAGTGAAAGAAATGATCACGAGTTTAGTATTAATAAACCCTTTAATGATAAGTTAAAGATAGAGCAAATATTATAGAATATAGGTTCAAAAACATGTTAGAGAAATCAAATATCAAAACTCAATTGCTTGAATAACGAATTACAAGAAAATAAGGTTAAACACTGAAAGAGCACATAATTTTGGTCTGAGGAAACCAAATAAATACCTATCACCAAACGGGAAACCATTAAATAAACTCTCAAATTCATTACACATCTTACTTTTCTAAACAGGCCATATTGATTTGTAAACATTTTGCATGAAGAAACAATGAATAAATTCTATAACTAAATAATTAATGTATTTAACATCTTGCAAGTACCTTAACTTCTCAGATGAAACAAACCAATTTATACAGGGTAAACTATTCGTTAGAAATAGTAGAATTATTGGTTTAGTCAAAAATACATCTAAATGATCTTCGGCTAACAAGATCCAAACAAGACAACAAATAACAACTGAAGTTTCATGGGATATATGAGAGCTACTGCATCTTTTTACAAAAGAATTTCAAACTAGAGCTACTAATGGCTTCAAATAATTAACACTAGTCCTAACTCCTAAGAACAAATCATTATTCATCATCGCGTTTTTTAGCTGTCCTATCCCCAATTAAGTAAATCAGAATACAGGCATAGGACATTCAAGCAAAGCTACAGGGTAAAATGGGGAATTTATTGAAGAGGATATCAGAAAGAACAATAGAGTTACCAAATTAACCATTCAAGCAAATTATTGAAGAGGAAATCAAAAAGAACAAGTTAGATTGAAGATAACAGAAATAACAAGAAAGGAGTCAAACCTCAGTTAGCGTAATCCTTGCAACGCCTAAAAACTCCCCACAGGTAAAATTTCCCCTTGTATCTTTCTAGAGCAAAGAAATTGTGATTCATTAAGGTAATAATTCCATTTTGGTATCTTCTAGAGCAAAGAAATTGTAATTCATTAAGGTATCTAGTGATTAGTGAAAGATCATTCCAGATCTCGCAAAACTAAATAATATAATGTTACTGAAACTATGAACATAACAATGACCATCACAAGGAAAATAAGAGCAGGGAAATGAATATTTAATGATCAAAATTTTCACATAACCTCTAAGAACGCTGAAACAGTGAAGAAATTAAAAAAATCAACAGATAATAATAAACAGAGGAAAAAAATAACTAAATGAAACACTTGTAGCATAGGATACTAAACCTCATAAACCTAAATTCCTAAATGCGTGAGTATAAGCAAGTAGCAATCATGCAGAGAACACAAACGACACAGCCACACAAGCAATGTACCATAAACTGAAAACCAAATTACAGCAAAATGGAGATATAAATTAAATTTCACAAACCTTGTAAGCAATCATAGTTCCCAGCTTCCTTCCGAGCAACATCGAGCACCGAATCAATTAACTCCGCGCCCTTAGTGTAGTATCCTTTCGCCAAATTGTTTCCAGTAGCGCGTGAAGAACCGCACTGACGGCGGACGAGGAATTGCTGAATGCGCAGTATTATAGGGAAGACGATCTACGACGGTTGATTTTGGATGGAAAATTAACACGAGATTCAACGAATTGAATTGTTGGAGCTGAATCGGAAAAGGATTTGAGGGCAATTGAGTTTGGAAGAATGTTCAGAGAAGAACGCGTGTGTGGAACTTTTATATGTTTTGTATAAATATAAATCTTTTATTATATTAGAAGGAGTTATATGATACCAATTTAAGTACATATTTTGTAGTATTAGAAATTGAATTTTCGATACCAATCACAATTAATATCAAAGAATAAATATTTATTACAAAAATAAATGGTATCAATAAATAAAATACTAATACCAAAATAACAATGCTATCAAAAAAAAAAAGGATGCTATAGATAATGCATTTAACCGCGAAGTAATTGATAGAGTAAAAGTTTTTAGTTACAAGATGTTGTTTTTTAAGTAATTAATTAATTTAAAAAATTACACATATTTAATTTACTGTTTTAATGTCTAATATCAGTAACATTTTTTTATTTTAAGTTTAGTTTTTTACAGTCGGGTAAGTTTTATTCAAGGTAAGAGATGGAAACATGTCCATATAAAATGAGGCATTGGTATCGAAAAATTGATCGCATCATTTGCTGCAAACAATTTCCAAATACCTTTGGTATCGAAAAGTTTAATTTTGATGTTAAAAGTAAGTGATATCAACAAAAAAATTACTAATACCAAAAAATCATTAGTATCATAATAATTATGGATGCTATAAAATTAATAGTATTGGAAGTTTAATTTCTTATACCAATCATAAATAGTATCAAAAACAACATTTGATGCAAAAAAATAAATTGTATCAACAAATAATTTATTAATACTAAAATAACAATAGTATCAAATAAATGATCGATAGTACAAAATAAATAGTATCTAAAAATAAATTCCTGATACCAAAGATAATTAGTATCCTAAAAAATATGTGATACTAAAACTAAGTAGCATCAATAAATAAATTACTAATACTCAAAAAGTCATTAGTATCAGAAAACAATAGATTGTAATAAATCAATGGTATCAAAAAATAAATTTATGATACTAAATATTCATTGCCCATGAAAATAGTACATAAGTAATTGAGTTGATACAAAAGAATAAAATTTAGTATCCGAAAATACATCTGATACTAATTTTCCGATACTAAAAATGACATTTCTAGTAGTGTAATGTTTGCACATATATAGAAAGTTATTAAATTTCAAAGGATTTCTTATAACGTGTTCGATAATTAATCGAATGCTCAAACCGTTTAGTAGTACGTTTGATTATTTCTCACACTTAAAATTAAAGTCCGAATCCGAAATTTATCGGACATTAACATTAGTTTGATCAAGTTTATATTTTCATTAAACTGCACTTATAAAAATATTATAAACCATCTCGAGTTAAATATTGTTATTACTTTTGCATCTAGTCCGACTTCCTAGCCCTTCATTAACTCATACTCCCTTGGTACTGTTTAAAGCTTTACATTTAAAAAATGACAAAAATTTCAAAGAATATAGTATGAAATAGTATATTATTAGTTGGTGTGGTGTGTAAAAAAAAGTAAAAAAGTAGAGAAAGAAATGTGTGTATCAACACCCACTCCTTCTAAAATGTTAAAACATAAATCATATTTTGTCACATCTCACATAAATGTGTCTCTTTAGTAATTTGAGAGATAATTGATGTAATATTGAATAAAAATATAGATAATTGTTATTTAAAACGTAATCACACCTTGCCACTAAAGGAAATATAAATTTTTGATTGAGATGAGGTGAGTATTAATGTATTATTGATATAATTATTTCAATAATATAGAAATATATTATATATATATATATATATATATATATATATATAAATATTACTACCTCCGTCTTGTTTTTTATTGCTCAAAAATTTATAAATAGATGTTCTTATTTAATTTTTCCATTTCATAAATGATAAAAAAGAAAATTATCACGTCAAACAAATCTTTTACAAAAATCTCTAAATTACATTTTATGTCATTAATAATTATATAAAAAAATAATTATTTTTTATCTCATTATTTAAAAAGAACCCAATCACCCCCATACAAAAAATAATTTGACTCTTTTAATATTAATAAATAATTGTCTCATTAAAATTCATATCTGACCCAATCACACCCAAACAAAATATAATTTTACCCTTTTATTATTAATAAATAATTCTCTCGATAAAACTCGTCAAAACACTTAAACAATAAAAAAAAAAGAGGTAGCATAATTTTAAAATTTAAAAATAAAATAGAGTTAAATGGTGAAGTGAATTAAGCGGGCCCAAAATCCTTGTACACATGCGAACCGAGTGAGCGGTGTCAGATAAGGGTACGGACCCCCCCACCACCCTCTTACTTGGCTACAACTCTTTCCAACTGTTTTTATTTTTTCCTTTTCGATTTTAGTGCCGCCGCGGGCGACCCCACTCCCCACCGCCGCGCTTGTTTCCCACCCCATTCTAGGGTTCCCTCATTTCACCTTATATAAAACCCACTTCCAGCCTCCACAATCCCACTCTCTGAATATCTCGCTGGGCCACGATTATTTTTTCCCACCATCTCTTCCTTTTGCAATAATTAAACCTTCAGCCAGCAGCAAAGCCCAATAATCTCTCACTTCCCTTTCGAAATACCCGCCTCCCTTCCCTTTTTTGCGCTTTTCTGATATATATACGTATACGGGTTTGTATCTATCTTCATCGGCTGCTGTTGTTATGGCGCAAGAGCTTGATGACGGAGAGTTCTGGCTGCCGTCGGAGTTTCTGACCGACGATGACCTGCTTATGGATTTCAAAATTGACGATTCGAAAACGGTGAACTCGGTCGGGTTCAACTCGGATCTGAGTTCGCCCGTCGAGTCAGTTATGGGCTCCACCGAAACTGAGAGCGACGAGGATGAGCTTATCTCCGGGTTGACCCGTAAGATGGCTAATTCCACCCTGCAGGACGCCGGTTTTTCTACTAAGGTTACTATTTACACTCCTCTGTTATTTTTTTAACTTTATTATCGTATTTATGACTCAACTCTTTCATTTTCGGTAGGGTTTGAAGCTATCCGGGTCGCCTCAATCAACCCTGTGCGGGTACAAACCCGGGTCGAACCAGAGCAGCCCGAACAGCGTCTCCCGGGTTTCTTCCCCGACGAATAACAAGGCCGTTGTGGGATTCGATCTGCTGTCTGCGGCTGCAGGTGAAGCTGCCAAAATGCGTTCGGCTGACGAAACGGCGCCGTTCCGCTCAACTCAACTCAGCGGCCGGCCGCCCAAATTTATCTCCGGCGCCCTACCCGTTAACAGAACGAAGCCCTCCACCGGGTATTACCCGATTCAAGCTCAAACCGAAGCACATCTGGCTTATTTGCAGGTCCAAGCAACTCATGTGAGTATTTCCCCTCTTTAAATCATCCACATCTCTTCAATTTTTCACCCAATCTAATTTTTCTGAAAAAATTATTTCCAGTTTCAGAGGATTAAGCAGCAGCAGCAGATGATGAATAATGGCGTTTGGAGCCATGAGAAATCTGACTACCAGTTTCAGAATGGGAAATTAGGCGGGGAAATTGGAAAAACTCAGGGACTATCAACGGCGGCTTGGCCAACTCTGCAACAGTCTAAGCAGCAGCAGCAACCCGGTTCAGGAATGAGAGCGGTTTTTCTGGGAGAAACCGGCGCGAAGAAGGAAAGAACCGGAACGGGCGTGTTTTTGCCCAGGCGATTTGGGGCTAACCCTCCCGAATCTCGGAAGAAACCAGGTCATTACTTCAACTTTCCCTTTTTGAATCCAGCATTAATTTTGCACTTAAATTTCTATGTGTAGCGATTTTGTTTAGCTGTTGTCACATGTCATGGAATTATTCACATGGGTCTCTATTGATTTGATTCTAGATCTGCTGTTTCCATTTTGAAAATTTATGCTCTGTTCATTCCCCTGTTTCTAAGTGCTGAAATAAAATATTCATATTCAGGTTCTACAACTGTCTTGCTACCCGAAAAAGTGGTCCATGCTTTGAATTTGAATCTTGACGCCATCGATGCTCAATCCCCCATAAGATGCACTAGAAATTTCACTCCAGAATATGGTAAGAAATTGGGTTATTTTTAGCCACTCAATTAATAATACTTAAATTCATGTGTGTTCTCCTAAATATTGAGCAATTTCCATTTTTTATTTCTCCAGATGCTGCTGTGAAACAGAGAAACAATATCCTTATGGCTCAACAGAGGAGAACCAATACACCCCAGCCCGCAATGAATCCAGAACTCCTCAGGCTCCCTCAAGAATGGACCTACTGAACCGGCCCGGCCCGATCCACCACATTATTTTAATATTTTACATTTTACAAGATTTTTTATTTAGAAGATTTGCTTGGATTTTTGAAGAATTAAGGATTAGTGGTGAAAGGCTATACTAGAAGAAGGGTATGGTATTAGTCCTAGATTAGCACAGTGGGAGTAGTAATTAAGTAGACGATGATGAAAAAGAAGAAGGATGTTAGCAGGAATCGTTTTTTTTTTTTAGCTTTTACATCATAGAAGAAGAAATAAATTTGTCAGTGGGGTGAATCAATCTCAGTGAAACAGAGTTCAATTTGGTTGGCTCGAGGTACAAGAAAGTTGATTATTAGTGATAAAAGAAATAATAGGGAGGTTGTCTTTTTTTTTTACTATATTTTGATTTAAGTTTTTGTTAGGGTGATTATTTTATTATAAGCCCTCTTAATTGTGGAGGGTGGGTTAATCAGTGCGTTGGGGTTTCGTTTTGGTTGATACCTCAGCCCTGTTTTTGGCTCTAGTTGTTGTATTAAATGAATGACGGTTTGTTCTTTAGTGATGGCCTATTTGCATTTGATTTTTGGTATTTATAATTAATTGGTGTTTATTGTTAATTGTAATTATGGTCAAGGCATGGGGAGGTGTAAAAGCTCCTGCACATGCTCCGACACTCTGGCTTTTGACCATTTATTTGTGTCATTTAATCCTTCTTTTGTGCCTTTGATTGAATAAAAGCTGTCTATGGTGTTTTGTTGTTTAGTTTAAATCGTGTTTTCGCTAAGCACTATAAAGTGGACTTGTTTATGGGAACACGCTTTTCATTTATGCTGGGTGATTAACGTAATTATTTTGGGCGACTTGAGAGTTGGATCTGAGTGTTTCCTTCCTTTTTTAATGTACACCTTTAAAACGGCTGTGAGAATTAATTGTGTGAACACTGAACAAGAGTGTTTTGAGTTGAACAAAACATTGCGGCTCCGACATTCATTTTTATATGTGAAAATAATATTTTGATTGAATAGAAATGTGTGATATATGTAGTATCATGCATATCTATCTTTATAAAGAAAAAAATTAACATTTTTCCACCAATTAAGATAATTTGGATGCATGAATCCTCTAAGAAATGAATGAATCGAACACTCGGGCAAATGCGTAAATTTATGCAAATTTAAAACTATATTGGTGTCATAATATTTATAACATACTGTTGCTTTTTAATTTTTTTGGTTAGGAAGGGAGTTTTTCCAGACTTTTGGTATTTAATCACAACACGTTTTTCAATCTGGGCCTCACTCTTGTAACTAGTTCCATAAGAATTTTAATTTGCAAATGTGGTCCCACCAGTGAAGAAGAAGTTAAACCGATTAAATCGATTTAAGAATGTGGTCCAAGTTATGGGACATAATTAATTCGCAATTAAGGCTTAACCACCTTTTAACCACTTGCATTTTTAAGACCATAAGTTATGTAAACATAATTAACACAAAATTAACCAATTAACTTACCGAGCCCGTTTCACTTACATATATGGTCCCATAGGTTCCAAAAACCCAAAATTCTTCCCTCCATTTCTTTTTGGCGCCAATTTTCAAATTTAATCACGTTTTTTTGGCTGGCCAATATACTTTCACTTTTAGTCCCATTGAATTCAAATTTGATAAAATTGGTGGGAAAATCAAGTTTTTCCCACAATTTTTTCCCCAAAACCTAGTTTTTTTCACATCCGCTAAATAGATAAAAAAAAGAATAAATGAGTGATTTTTCCAATCGATTTTGATTATACTACTTATCATTCTTGCATCTAGGACCCTATAGGGGTTTGGTTAGTTTCTTGCATCTTAATGTGAGTCCTATTTTGGTACTTCATCAAGTATTTTATGTGATAAAGTGATGGGTAGTTGAGAGTAATAAGAGTTGGTTATTACTCCCTCCATCCTAATTTTGATTGGTCAAATAGGCAAATCATTTTAGTAGAAACGAAGATTAAGAAAAGTAGGAGATAAATAAAATAATATTAAATAGTGTAAAGTGGATTTGGTGGAGAGAAATAATAGTATTAAATAGTGTAAAGTGAATTTGATGGAGGGAATAATAATATTAAATAAAATTGAAAGTTGTTTTATTTCCTTTTTAGGAATGACCAAACAAAATTTGGGACCATTTTATCTACGGAAACCTTAAAGATTGAGACAAAAAAATCAAATAAAAGTTAGGATTGGTAGGGGAGTAGTATTTTATGTGATAAAGTGATAAAATAATAGTATTAAACATCAATTTTAAGAAATGTTATTTAAAAGATTGAGACAAATTTTTTTTTTAAAAATATTAAAAGAGTTTCTTAAAAATTGGGGACGGAGTATTTTTATTAATTATCGTCGCTTGATTCAATTTTAAGAAATGTTAACAAGATGAGACAAAAAAAAAAAAAAAAAAAAAGAAAGCCATTTAATTTTGGGACCAAATGTGCAAACTTGGTAAATTATGGGACCACATTTGCAAATTAAAATTCTTGTGGGACTAGTTATGGACCACATTTGCAAATTAAAATTCTGGTGGTGAGACCAGATTGAAAAACACGTCGTGATTCATGAGACCAAAAAGCCAAAAAAAAACTCAATTAATTTGTTAAGACAGATTAATGTTTAACACATATTAATTATATCGTTTAACGATTGTCCATTTTAGCGGTTAATCGAGATGCCAGTCAGCGCCGTTTAATTTTGGGACCAAATGTGCAAACTTTGTAAATTGTGGGACCACATTTGCAAATTAAAATTCTTGTGGGACTAGTTCTATCAATAGTGGAACTAGATTGAAAATATGGTGTGATTCATGGGATCCAAAATTGCAAAAAACTCATTAGAAAGGGGATGGGCATCCCTTTTTATTTATTTCAATTGAATTATTATTTCCTGATTGATTGGATGTATATTATTATAGTGTAGGTTAATGAATTGGAGGTCATGTGCATTGCCTTGCGGCGACACCCCTCGTGCCCTCCCTCCAACCACACTAATTTACTCCACTTTAGAATCAAATCAATTTCTACCAATATAACTGCATATTATTCAATATTACTCCCTCCATCCCATATCAGTCAACAAATCATGAAAAAGACACTTTATATAAAAAGTAATGGCATATAGGTAAATAAATGTATTTTTTTTAGGTGAGAGTTGTGTAAAAGGTGTCCATTTTGGGGTGTGAAAACTGATATGGAACAAATAAAAAAGGAAAGTGTGAAAACTGATGCGGGACAGAGGGACAGTCCCAGATCAATTTTCACACTAATCTGGGATCGTAAACGCAAAGAAAAGACACTTTATGTAAAAAATAATGACATATAGGTAAATAAATGTATTTTTTTAGGGTGAGAGTTATGTAAAAAGTGCCCATTTTAGGGTGTGAAAATTGATATGAAATAAACCACTAAAAAAAAAAGTGTGAAAATTGATGCGGGATAGAGTGAGTAACATTTAGTTAGTTTTCTCCTTTATTTCCCCCCTTTTCCCATTCAAAGATTTTGGTTACTTCTAAACATGTTGCTCAATTGATCAACCAAAAAAGTGTTGCAATAAAATATTTTACTTTTGTTGAAAAGAAAAGCACTAGGTAATTATATGATGTGAGAGGGGCAATATAATTAGATATGTAACTTATCTTAGTATTGAAGAAAGTATCTGCTTTTCAAAAAAAAAAAAAAAGTATCTGGACATAGTGGGCCAGTTGTGTGTGTGTGCTTTGCATGTTTTGCATGTTTCATGAACTGGACTGATCTGTATATATTTGACTTCATCACCCTTTGCACTTGCCTTTTGGTTGAGATAAACATTCAAATATATTTTAATTTTTGGAGATAAGTTTGGGCTATCTTGTTTAAGTATTTAACGATGAATTGATGTAGCATATAGACATCTAATGTTAATTTAAGTACAAGATTATCTTTAATTAGATAGAATTTGGGATGATCAACATGTTTAGTGTGTTGATCGATGTTATAATTCTGCCAAGTGTCAATTTCGTACTCGTCTTTGGATTGCAAGCGCTAGCGAGGTTAATCAACCTTTTTAGGCATCACTATAATATTTTTCTAAAATGTTATTTAAATTTAAATATGATTAAGATATATAATCGTTAAATGCGACTCTCATACACGTGTACGTCTTACATTATTACCATTAATATTTTTCTAAATAATTACTCGAAGTTATAAATAAGATAACTTTTAAGATAATCACTAGGTGTGACTCTAATACGCACGTGTTTTATAATTAGTGGTGTGCAGTATACGGTTAAAATCGAATAATCGACCGAACCGAAATTCATAATTCGATTTTGTTATTCGGTCTTTGATTTATTTACGGTTCCTAATTTCACATAAATCGATTTTCGGTTCGGTTCGGTTATTTTCTGGACAAAACCGAAAAAATAACCGAACACCGAATACAATATATTTAATATATAATTATATAAAAAATATAATGATATATTATTATGTTGATTTTTTCATGCTCAATATGACTTAAAAAGCCCAAAAAAGAGAAAAATGTGAAATTTCGATTATTCGGTTAAGAATCAATTTTCATATTATTTCGATCGGTTCAATTATTATTATCTGGTTCGGTTCGGTCACCGAATCAACTAATGCTCAACCCTACTTACAATATCACATTAATATTCTATCTAAATAGTTACTTGAACTTAAATATAATTAAGATAGTCGATAAACATGACTTTATTAACACACACATGTATTATAATTAACATCATCATTAACATATGAAAAAAAAACTATATTTCTCAATAGTAACTCAAATCTTAGACATAGGTAATATAATCGTTAAATGCGACTCTAATGACGTGACAATTACTTGCGAGTTGTCGGCATAATCAAACAATCTTAATTGCAACAAATTGGGAAAGAATAAGAAAATAAACTAAAAAAATTATAATAAAAACAAACGAAATTGGAATTAATTTTTCTAACGTGTTGACTTAGCTGACGTTACGTTTGTAGATGATGACCCAATCAATGGTTGTAATAATCGAGCTAATAACTTAGTTTTCGTGGTGGTTTAGAGTAACAGCCAAATCGGCTAAACTCAATTTAGTATTGTGTGTTGTCTTTTTTAGAAGCATAATCTGACATGTGTTTGCATATTAGAGTCGTTTAACGTTGCTTAATTTTACCTAATTATCAATAATATCAAACTCCTTAAGTAAACGTCTTACGTTCAATGGTTGCTCAACAACTACCAGAATCGGTCTCCATTAAGTTTGATCTAATTTCGCTTAATATTAGTAAATTTTCTGATTTGTGCGCCAGACGTAGTTATTCATGACGAACTGGATCACAAAATCTGTATTATTTAATTTTATTTCTTTCAATTTCTCTATAATTATCGTTTTTTTTTTCAAAAGCCTCTATAATTACCGTTAAAATTCAATATTTTATAAGCATATAGTCACATATGTATTCAAATAAAATATAATTAAGATTAAAATATAGTATGGAATAATTTTCAGTAAAAAGAGCTGAAAATGTTCTCCACCAATTCTTTGTTCATATTTGGTTGTACTTTTTGTATTTATTATATTATGTTATACTTGATAAATAAAATATGAGACTATGTATAATAAGAAAAAAAAATTGTTAGAGCCGAAATATGTATGTCTGGTGAGCTGGCTGAGCGTGATCCCAGGCATACACGACGGTCAGACATTATTAAAATTATAGATTCATAGATTCGAATGATTTCATGTTCTATGTAAGACATTTGAACCACTACTACATACGGACACATAATTTGGCTCATATTTAATATCTTAATAATTGATAGGAAGCGTGTATATATATGAACGTCACAAAATCTAATCTTGTACTATACATCAAATCCAGTACAATTCGAGTGATTTTTTTTTTTAAATTACAAGTTATTTCAATAAAAGTTACTACCTCCCATTCTTTTAAGCAAATTTAACTGTTCATAAGAATTTATGTGAATAATAATAAAATATTGGAGATATAATTTTTTTTATTAATATTTTATGTGATAAAGTGATGTATAGTTGGGCGTAGAAATAATTATTTATTAATATTTTATGTTATTTTCATTTTTAAGAAATATGGTTTAAAAATTGAGAAAAAAAACAGCAAAATTTGTTTAAAGAATGAGATGGAGAGAGTACATCTATATTACACTTATTTTTAATAGTCTAAACAGAATTAATATTGTTCTCGAAACTGCTGGAGACAAAGCCAAATACTGCCTAATTATTGATCTGCCGTCTTCAATAACTTCTTGAAATGAACTAAATAAAGACGAATTTAATATTTCAGCTGGTACATCTAATAATTGTTCCTATGCCATTTTACGTCAATCATTTTATCATACTATCATTTCATCCTGGAGTGGAGAAAAATAAATGAGTTTTAGCCCCAATTAAATGAGTAGATTATCTACTGTGATTTATCTTTATTTATGTGGTTTGAGAACTATTGAATTACAACAGTACATTAGATCTTTAATTTCATCTTTTTACTTGTAACCTTTAGATTTCAGTTTTCTTTTTGATGAACTCATGAGTTTGAACAAACAATGCTGCATGGATAGGCGATAAAATTCTTCAAAATTTATCAATCAATTTTAGCCAATTTATAGAATAAGTGTACAATTCATCATTGGATTGATTGATATTATAAGCTAAATCATGATTAAATCGACAACTTTAAAAGAATTTTTTAAAAGAGTAAAACCACTTAAAAGGTTGAACTTTGTTGCTTATTAAGCTTAAAAATCTAAACTTTAATGTGTTAAAGAAAAAAAAAACTAATATATCATGTAAGAGTTCATAAGATGTTTCAATTACTTACCGATCAACACAAAACGTCACGTGGCTCACTGGAAATAATGCATACTTTTTTTACTTAGTTTTTTTTTAATAAATGCCCTAACGTGGATATCACATGTTAAAAGTTAAAACATCTCCCCAAAAAAAAAAAAAAAAGTTAAATCATAATTGGGCTTAAAATTAATGGGGTTCTCTTTGTTGTAAATATCCTATTTTTATGAACATTACTTGTTATAGATTGATTTTATTGTTGGACTAATTGTAAGATGGGTTTTAGGATTTGTTGTGTTCGATATAATTACTCAGTATT
Organism: Stenogyne calaminthoides; assembly: GCA_037126765.1. Lineage (NCBI taxonomy): Eukaryota > Viridiplantae > Streptophyta > Magnoliopsida > Lamiales > Lamiaceae > Stenogyne > Stenogyne calaminthoides. The sequence goes on along the minus strand of JBBCBC010000045.1, from coordinate 1,859,118 downwards.
AATCGAACACGTCGGAGGGACACATGTAATATTCAACTGTTAAAATAACCACGCTCGATGGATAAGTGTGCACGCCGCTTGACGAACAAAGAAGTTTGTTCGTCAGCTCGCCACCTGTCAACCATGCGAGTATGCTCGCCTACTAAGCAAGTTTTGTTCGCCAGCTCGCCATTTACCAACCAAGATTGCTCAACCAGCTTACCGAGCAAACAAGTATGATCCTGAAAAGATGTTGACCTGATCAGTCAAGCTGATCAGATCAGGAAAGAAGAAATCAGATAGCCTGAGTCAAGTGACCTCAAGGTCAGGATGTCCGATTCGGAAGAATCGAACTCAAGAAAGCCGAAAGTAACACGAAGGCTCAGATAACCGAAAGCTCGGACAACCCGAGGAGGACAACTGAAGGCTCAGATAACCTGAAGGCTCGATAGGCTCGGGCTCGGACAACTGAAGGCTCAGACATCCTTATAGACAAGCAAATGCAAAGATCAACCGGGAAGACGGTTGGAAACGCAAAAGATCACATGAGTTCTTGCAAGACCCGAAGTCTCCAGCTCATGCTTGCCAAACCAGCTCATGCTTGTCAAAGTACTATAAATAGAAGAAAAAAGAACAAGAGTAGGAGGTTCACAAAAATTTCCCAGAGAAGTGAGGTTCACAAAAAATTTCCCAGAGTGGTGAGGTTCAGAAAAATTCCAAAGTTCATCCATACACATAAAAATCCCTAGCACTCATATGCTTACTTTCCAAATCATCTTCATCCATAGCGATTCTTCTCATGAGAAACATCGTATATTGTATGTGTAAAACTCGCAATACTACATCCCTGACTTGGAACACCCCCAGAGTAGTCATTTCTTGACGAACTGAGTCAACAAATTCCTCTTATTTTCAGTATATTTTACACGTACATATTTTGTTTGTGAGTTGTCATCAAATTAGCCACATAATATTCTCCATATAAAACGACTCGCAACAGGGTTTTAGGGCTTCAGCCCAATTGTTATTATAAATAGTCCCTTCATTGTAACGTCGTGGGATGAAGAATCAAGATCATAGTGAAAACCCTCCTGACTTGGTCGCCCCCAGATGTAGTCCTTCTGGACGAACTGGGTAAACAAATTGGTGTTTTTGCTTTTTTCTTTACATTTATTCTATATGTTACAACACGTTATCAGCACGATTACTCTACTCCATTGCAAGAGAACCGAACAGCCGAAAACGGAGATCTCCAACGATCAAAATATATATTTAGGTTTCTCCTTTCTCTCCGTATACATGTACAATTGCGCATACAATTCCAATTCAAACTAGCCTGTTCTATGTTTCATAAATCAATATGATATTATCATCATATCTCTTATGTTTAATTGATTGGGAAGATTTATTAAATTTTGACCGCGTGATCAATTTATTGTGTGTTAACAATCTACATATTCTATTTGATTAAACAATGAAACGTTGTTCTCTTGATAGGCAAGGTTGTAATATTACCAATTATTGTTTCTTCGATTAGAATAAATTTTGTCTGTAAACAGATTATTTGTTTTAAATATAATTTGTTTAGAATATAACCTATGATGTGGGGAAGTTTATGAGAATGATTTGATACTAATGATTGTTTAGAGTTTTATGGGTTTCACTTTCTAATCTGATTGTCTCGAAATTTAGTTTTATGAATTAGAAAGTATGGAACACGGTTCGAGAATCCTGCTACATCTTCGATTATAGTATCCAACGATTTTGCTAGATCCTTTTGGTTCTAATATATAAATTGTATATTTGATTTGCATCCTTCGTCAATTAAAATAGAGGATTAGGAATGGTTTGAAAAAGTGACAGATTAAACATGAATGCTTGAATTGTACTTGGAATAGTAAGTGTATAATGAAACAAGAACTTTCATTATGCAGCATAGTCATAATAAGTTTTCAATTATTATTTAACCTCTAAGGATACATGCATAAAACAAGAAATATGTCCAGCAGATTGTTGATGATTCAGCAGTTACCACAAGTACTATGCTATTAAGTATTTGTAAAGCTTAACTTGCGATGTAATATATGGTTATTAAGCTTTGAAATTATGAGTTGATTCTTTGTGGATTTGTTTAATGATTTGATGAAATAATTATGATGTACATGCTATAATTTGATTCTGCCGTATTTACTCACACCGTCAGTCCAAGGTTGTTTCTCTTGAGATGTGATAAATGCATATTTTATTATTATGTGAGACTCTCGGCATTCTTCTTAATAAGTGCAATGTTCAATAAATTTGTATTGCATCGACTAACCCGTTTATGTATTGAGTTTTCTTTTGGATCCGATTGATTATTCAACTTGTTCGAGACGAGTATAAGGTTGAATGAATTGCCCCTGTATATGAGATGATGAAGTCTCATTGAGTCTGCACTTCATGAGACGATTAGGAACCCTTACCGTAGGGTTCACCCTGGTAAAGAAGCTTAATCTCTTTTAAATTTCAGCAATTAGAACTGCTTGTCGCAGTATAGGCTTGAGAATTATTTGCTGTAGAAATTAGGAATTCTGTGAAAATTCCTTATTTGCCTTTTATTGTTGATCTTTGCGGCTGATTGTTTCCTTGAAATTGTTGAATCTGAACTACATATGAAAGTTTATATTAAGTTTTTCTTATGGACAATCATAGTAAAAGTTATCTTATATTACTGAAAGGAAATCTATCAAGTTTGCTCTTAAATTTAATTACTTCTTGATTTGAACTTTCCACGTTGAGATTCATTTTGTTATATCTATTTTGAGTGAAAACAATATAAGTTGTACCGGAAATTTTTAAACTAGAATTGAATCCTTATATAATTATGAGCATAATAGAATCTCATTGTACTAGTTTGCTCGAAGCAAATATGAACATTGAAAATAATAATTCTTGAAAAATGTACTAATTTGCCTGAAACAAATTAACTCAAATTATGACATGAGCGGTTCTAAATATGATAAGTCGGATTTTGACTAATTCTATTTTACATAATATGTCAAATAACATAATCCCTTATGCAAATTAATTTATTTGTGGGGCTTATGCAAAGACATAAATTGGAAAATTTTATAGTACGACAATCTCGTACTAAAGTTGGAATTGTATATTTTATTTCTCTTGAATAGAGTCATGAAAGTACTTGTGGACTGATATAATTTGCCTGAAGCAAATTTATTACCAAATACTATTGAACTTAAAATTTTGGATTATCAAATAAATCCATTTGAATGGTTAATGTCGGTTTGATGACATTAATGATTATTATATGGCATTGAGAATTAAAATTGAGGATTTAATCTCGTCCACATCGAGAATGTTTAGTTGAATTACTAATAGATTTTATCAAAATAATTACTAGACTATTATTGAAGAATTCCAACTTAGTTATATCATGTTGGGGGCATGAAATTTTACATGGTGCTAATCTAATTCAAATCCGACCCACTGCATATCTTGATTATTCCCCTTTTATAACTAGTGCTTAAGAACTAAACATTTCCCATCTGTAAATATTAGAATGTGCAATATTTGTTTTCAATATCACCACCACATTGTACCTCACTTCACGTCCCAGTTGGCTAATTGCACATTTGAGGAAGATCATTTCTCGGCATTAGGGGGAGATAAGAATTTAAAATTCAATGAATTCTGAGAAATTTCGTGGAATATAAAAGATCTTCAATATGAAAATTCACGCACTAGTCAAAATGAACTGGAAGTTCAAATGATAAATTAACTTGCAATATTCAATAAGTAATCTGTCAAATTAATTTACCGTTGATAAAGAAGTGACTAAAGCACATATACTTGTTGTAAATGCACCAAAAAGAGTAAATGTGCTAATTTTAGACAATTATATATGTTAATGCCCCTACACGCCAGAAGCGTAAAGGACCCCTTATTATGTAAGACATAAATCCGCAGTAATTACTAAAGCTAGCAAATATATTTAGTCACTCTTGAAATCTCTTGAAGAGATTCGTCCCGAAGATGAAAATTCTAGTAATGAAGCACATGCAAAAAATAATAAAAATACTAGAATTGCGGAACGACCAGATCAAAATATTATGGGAAATGATGAAGATCTGGTTGATATTATAAATACAGGAGAAATTTACCAATGTTGTCGACAACTTATTCGTTGCCATAATTGTTCTCACTATTAAAAATCTGGATCCAGTACCCAAAAGGTAATAGTTGATCCGAAAGCGCTTTGACTGTGTAAAATAGGAAGAATCAATTGTGGCAGAGCTCGACTCGCTAATAATCTTGACTTTATCGTACATACACCCAGAAACGTTATCCCTGTTGGATATAAATGGGTATTTGTACGAAAAAGAGCATGAGAATAATGATGTAATGAGGAACAAAGCGAGATTAGAAGCACATGGGTTTTTGCAGAGACTCGATATAGATTTTAATTGTATACTCTTGTTATGTATGAAATAAAGTTCCGCTACTTAATATCTTTGACAGTTAGTAAAATTAAAGTTAGAAATGCAGTTGATAGACGTTGTAACCGCATACTTATATTGATCAATAAATGTCAATATTTATATGAAATTTCCCTGATGAGAAATGGTTAGAATCGTAATATGTACGTCATTAAAATTATAAAGGTCATTATATGACATAAAATATTTAGGTTGAATATTCCAAGATCGACTCAATTAGTTCCTCCCGAGGAAGGAATAAATAAATATTGAAATATTTCCTTACGTGTTTACAAAGAAATTATTTTTGGTGGTGTTTGTATTATCTAGATTTCTGGTGATAATCTAAATATTGTTGGAACAAGTAAGGAAATCAAAGAAAGCTAATTTAATCTTAGAGATTGAATTTTGAAATAAGTGAAATCAAGTATTGTCTCGACCAGCAGATCGAGCATTTCCCTAAAGCAAAATGAATCTTTATATACCAATCAACTTACTTGGAGAAGGTATTGGAAAGATTTTATATTACATTTCATCTACTTAGCACACTAGTAATTGTTCGATCCCTTGAAGTGGATAAAGACAAAATTGGACCTAAAGAAGATATATATGACATTTTAGAACTAGAAGTTCCTTATCAGAGTATTCTTAGTGCATTACTATGTTTTAAGAACTACACCAAATTCGATATTGAATTTATATTGAATTTGCTTGCAAGATCAAGTTAATGCTTATCCTATAAGGAGGCATTGGAAAACATTAAAACATATGTTCAGTATTTTTGACGTTTGCAATATTTTGATTTAAATACATTTATGATTCATGTGATAATGGTATATCTCCTATCATCCATTATGAGGAAAATGCAACTTTTGTTGCCCATATGAATAATATGAATGCTAAAGGGAACTTGACAAAGTATATATCCCCTAAAATTCTTTTACCTGCATGAACTCCATAAAAGTGTGAAAGCATAATACAAAAGGCTTGAAAGACTGTTGTCTTCAGGGGGAGCGTTTTGAAGATTGAATTTAGAGGATCATTAGTTGTACCTTTTCTTATTTTACTGAGTTTTTCTCTTTGAATTATTTTAGTGAAATTTTAATTAGGTATGAACATCATGTCGTAATGTCTAAGGGGAAGTGTTGTAAATATCCTATTTTTATGGACATTACTTGTTATAGATTGATTTTATTGTTGGGCTAATTGTAAGATGAACTTTAGGGTTTTATGGCTTCAGCCCAATTGTTATTATAAATAGTCCCTTCATTGTAACGTCGTGGGATGAAGAATCAAGATCATAGTGAAAACCCTCCTGTCTTGGTCGCCCCCAGATGTAGTTCTTCTGGACGAACTGGATAAATAAATTGATGTTCTTGCCTTTTTTTTTACGTTTATTCTATATTTTACAGCACTCTTGAACCGATTGAGTCAAACAATACAATTTGTCCCGGAAATTCTATTATCATGTATGGGTGGGCTATTAATGGGCCGTAATACGGCCTGGGCCAGTTGCCGTATTCTGTTTCGATGTTCTGATTTATTTAATGGGCTAATAATTATTTGGTTGTATTATTAAACTTCGATAGTACTACATTTGTTCAATTTCAATATATTTACGATTTTCCTAAATAATATGCTAATTTTGGTAAATAAATTTAAAGAAAAATGTCTATGTTGTTTGTTTATTACTTACTTTATTTTATTCCCAAATATAAGATGCGCGTTTTTCCTAATTATTATTGAAAGAACACTTACGTGAAGCGCTCAATTATTTAACTCTATCATCGTTATTACGTAAAAAAAATTATTAAGTTAAGACAAAAAACTTTCACTGTTTAAAATTATAAAGCATTTTCTATCAGTGATAGTTTTTGTGCATAACAGTCAAAGTTTTTTATGCATAACAGTGATAGTTTTTATACATAAAAATGATAATTAAAAAATCGAGTTCACCGTAAACTCGGATCATACAAGTTTTTGTCATTATTATTACCCCCTCCGTCCCAAACTTGATTGCTACATTTCCATTTCTTACGTCTTATACTTGATTACCACTTTATTTAAATGGAAATACCCACTTTATCACTTTATCACATAAAATATTTATATAAACAACTCTTTTTAACTTCAACTACTCATTATTTCATCACATAAAATATTAATAAATAATTCTTTCTATCACAAAACTTTATCACTTTATTATTTTTTCTTAAAATTCGAACACATAGTAATATGAGAATCGAATTTGGAACGAAGAGAATATAATTCTTTTAATAAATTATTTATTGTGATTATCGAAATATTGTCAGTCGAATTATCACTCTCAAGAATCACGAATTTCCGATTTCCTCCAACTACTTTCACCTACATCATTGATCAATAATTTTCGACAAATTATACATTGTTGCTTATTCCTAGGGTTCTTCGCCGCTTCACTTCTGCTGTTTAATACCAAAATTGAGCTCAATCAAGTCAATTTTGTGATTTCCACTGAGATTTCCTTAGTGGTGGAGTGAAAATATGGCCGTGGTTGAAGATTCAGAGCAGCAGCTTCCAGCTCAGAAGAAAAAACCACTTTCTGAAGATGACAAAAGGCGAGAATCCAATTTTTTGCTTTACGGTCAATTTTTCTCGGTTCATTTTTGTCAGTTATTTGAATTTATAGTATGAATTATGTATAGGAGGAAGAAAATGAAGCCTGGTAGTTTGATGAAAGCTCTGATAAGGCCCGGAGCTGGTGATGAAACGCCTTCGGATGGTGATCAGGTTTATCATTGCTCATGTTTTAGTCAGTTCCTTTAAGTGAATCTGCTGGCATTTGTTTGATTTCTAGTTATATCTATGAAGAACTATAGGGAAGTGATATGATAAGATTATTTCTGCAGGTTATATATCACTCTACAATACGTACACTAGATGGTGTTATTGTTGAGTCCACAAAAGCAGAATTCGGTGGTGAGTTGAAAGATATGTTTTATAAGATACATGGTGTTTGAAGTTTTAAATTGTAATAGAAACCTGCAATTAGAAAGCACTTGAGGAAGATGTTTAAGTTTGCGACCAAGACCATTTTTATGTATTTGCTGAATTTATTTGCTTGTTATATCTTCGTAACTATGCTAACTTGAGATACTTTTAGTGCCAATGATATGAGTTGCATCCATTCTTTGCTTTCCATTTATTTGTTCTTTCTTGTTTTTGGTTTTGTAATTGTTGCGACTCTTCAATCAATGCTGCAATTTGTTCTAACTACATTTAGGAAGTTTTTGGCTTTTCATTTTTATGTACTCATCCATGCAAAATTATACAGCAAGAAACTTCCTTATATGTCACATCTCTTGATTTACAGGCAGTGGTAACCCAAAAAGACAGGTTTTGGGGAAAAGCAAAATCCTATTGGGTTTGCTAGAGGGCATTCCTACAATGTTACTTGGTGAAGTTGCAATGGTAAGCTTCAGTGTCTTAACTTCGTCATATGTGAATGCCTTTACCGTTTCATTTTGACCAGTGGTAATGACAGTGTTTTACATGGTAGATTCTCTTTTCATCTTTATGGGGGGTTCTTCTCCAATTACACTATTAACTATTACACGTGAAAATGAGAGCAATTTACTTCCACATCTGCATTTTTGATGGATAAGAGTTACCTAAAGATTTAAATTTTTTTGGATTTGGTTGCATTCAGCTGATGTTGAACTGCCATTTTGTATGTTACTAATTTTCTGTTCTCCGTTTCTTCTGAGATGATGTGATCTCTGATTTCAGTTCAAGGTGAAACCTGAGCTGCACTTTGGTGAGGAGAATTGCCCTGTTTCTGTTGCTGATGGCTTTCCCAAGGACGATGAACTTCATTTTGAGATTGAATTGATTGGATTTTCTAAAGTCAAGGCAAGAATCTCCTATTTGTTCTGACTATTGATTGGATTCATCTTAAAAACATGCATGCAGTTTCCCTACTCAAGTTTCTTAATTATGCGATCTATCAATCTATTGAAACTTGTAGAATTAAAGCACCTACAGCTATGCGCTTCCTTGCAAATATTGCTAAATATAAGAATTAAATACGGCAGGAACATTTTATGTCATCATTTTAATGCAATCAAAGATCTTCAATCTCTCTGTGGTGTTGATGTGGTTGACAACTGTAGTTTATGTCAACAGAAACTTATTACTTGTTGGTAGTATAAAAGTGTTACCTTACTACTGACTTTGTTTACTTGGTGACTTAGTTCCTCCAGTTATTCCTTCTCAGTGAACCTTTTAAAAATTCTCTGCTTAAGTTTTTGATGTCATTGCTGACTATATTTATTTTCATGTGTATGTGTGCAAGATTTTCCATGTGATACTAAAACCAGAAAATTTCTACTTTATATCTAACATATTGGCTGTTTGTCCCCATTCTTTTAGGTTATTACTGAAGATCTAGGCGTCTTAAAGAAGGTAATAATTCAATAGATCAGGTGGTGCATGGTATCATACTGGTCGAGTTTGGGGAATGCCAACTTTACCTCACTCTTTCTTAAAAACCTAATCACAGACTTTTTCTTCTTACTCGCTGGTGTCCGAGTATTTAATAAAAAGTATGTTTTTCACTTCACAATCATACACCAAAGAGTTTATTGGTAAATCAAACATCTGAGATGCTGAAATTATCTTTAGCAAACTTTGAACTGTTTATGATTGTCAGAACAAAACTAAGTAGGAAAGAAATCAGATGCACACTGGTTTTGATTTTCATTTGTCCAATAGGTAATGAAAGAAGGACAAGGCTGGGAACAACCTAGAGAACCCTATGAAATTAAAGCTTGGTATGGAATTGTTTTTGCTTCTCTCTCTCCTTCCACCCCTCTCCCGTTTATCTTCAAGTTTCTCATTTTCACATTCATTCTTTTGAGGAGATTGTTGCTCTCCTAGTTCTCTGCAATCTTGGTTTTTTCTAAAGTTAACTGTATATATGATTATAGGATATCAGGGAAGTCTGGAGATGGAAAAGTGATTATTGCACACACACAAGGAGAACCATTTTTCTTTACTTTTGGAAAATCTGAAGTAAGTATTCCTTTTTTAATTAACTTTTGCACTTTGGTAAATATAAGTTAAAAATCTTAAAGATAAGATTACTGACTTATACCTTTTTGTTTTTCTCCTTGAGTTAGATACCAAAAGGTCTTGAGATGGGAATTGGAATGATGTCGCGCGGGGAAAAGGCTGTAATTTATGTCACTAAGGAGTACTTGACTGAATCCCCCCTTATACCCTCCGTTGAAGGTATTTCAGAAATCCACTTTGAAGTGGAATTGGTGCATTTCATTCAGGTAAACTTAACATTCTTCTTAGATTAAAAGAAACTTTGTTCTTATATTTTGACAAGGTAACAAATTGATTCCACCTCAGGAAAAAATATTGGTCGTCATATTGGTCTTCTAGTCGATAGAATTTCATCAGCATCTTTTAGTTTTAGCTTCTTTAAGATTACTTAGTTTGGATTGACAGGTGCGCGACGTGCTTGGTGATGGACGCTTAATAAAACGCCGTTTGCGTGATGGAAGAGGTGATGTTTTATGCTGACCAATAATTTGGGAAACTTAAAAGAGATGTTTCTGACTTGATTTGTGGTTTTCTCTATGTTTTTACTGCTATCTGAGTCTTGTCTTTTGCATTTTAATTTGCTGAATTTGTTAAGGTGCTTTCTGTACTTCTCCAAATAATTAGGTGAATTTCCTATGGATTGCCCCCTTCATGACAGTCTATTACGTGTCCATTACAAGGGGATGCTTCTTAATGAAGAAAAGACTGTTTTCTATGATACAAGAGTTGATAACAATAGCCAAGCTTTGGAGTTCAGATCAGGGGAGGGCCTTGTAAGCCACACTTAAGAGCCACAATAAAAATTTCTTAGATGCCCCAAACTTTATCATGTAATTTCCCAATATTTGAAGTATTGTCTTAATTTTCCTGTTTCTAGGTTCCTGATGGGTTTGAAATGTGCACTCGATTGATGCTACCTGGAGAGACCTCTCTGGTCACATGCCCCCCTGATTATGCTTATGACAAATTTCCGAGGTTAAAATTTATCATACTACTATACGTAAAAATCGCACATAGATCTAGCAAACATATGATAGCTTGCACATGCTATCTTACCTTCAATCATGTTTAGTATTGCATATGAAATCATTTTATTTTCTTTAATTCGAACAGGCCAGCTGAAGTTCCTGAAGGTGCTCACGTCCAGTGGGAGATTGAGCTTCTTGATTATGAGAAGCAAAAGGTGTGCAAATATATGACCATGACAAGAAAACTGAAAGTGAACCATAAAATTCTTACATTGCTGTCTGCAAATTATGAATGCTGAAGCACTTTTTTTTTTTTTTTTTTGAGAAGCCCAGATAATTAACTCACTCGGGCTACATGCCCTTGTGATTTTTTGTCTCTCTCAAGAACAGCTTAGATGAATAAAATTTCTTAGATTTGGATGACTGTGTCTATTTTATTATGTATAACAGGACAAGAAATCAGTATCATACATGTTTAGCGTCAATAAGTGAGATGAACCTAGGAATTGAAGAAAAAAGTATTAAGTACTAAGTTGCAGAGATTCATAATGAAGTAGAGGATTCAAGAGTCTCAGTGGTGTATGATCCAACACTGAGAATGTACGATTACTAAGTACAATCAAAGTCGTCTTTATGATTATAGCCTTCTACGGTGAAGATTATGCATTCTCATTTTTCCTGCTGGCTGATTTATTGGTCATTTATGTCTTGCTGGTATTTGAATCTTTTTTGCAGGACTGGACTGGTTTCAAATTTAGAGAAATAATGGATGATGTGGAGAAGATCAAAGGCACGGTATATCTGTTTATTGAGAACTTTTTCAGTCTTCAGGATTCCTTTGCATTTTAAATGTACAGTTGTACACTAAATCTAAATGATTCTACATGAATTCATGATATAGCTTTTGATACTAGGATGAGTGGTTTCTGCATATGTCTGATATTGCATTTTCATGGTTGCGCTGTTCCACTTATTTTGTGATCTAAAAATTTAAATTCACGATTCTGATAAAAAATGAAATTTATTTGAACATAGTTCATACTGAGAACTATTCATTATTATCTCTGTTTTATTTCAGGGTAACAGGCTATTCAAAGAGGGCAAATATGAATTAGCCAAGGCAAAATATGAGCATGTATGTTTCAGTTTCTCTTGACCTCAATTCATGTACTATTTTTCAGTTTCTCTCTTTTAACTTACTTGATTCGCACTTGGTCATTAGTCTTTTATTCATATGCACAGAAGGTTGAAGCCCCAATGTAACTATTTCATCATGCTAACAGTTTTTTGGGTAGGGATGAAGGGTGCATGTACTTTGATGCTAATAAAACAAACTTGGTTTTTAATTTCAGGTGCTTCGTGAATTTAACCATGTTAATCCTCAAGATGATGATGAGGGTAAAGAATTTTCGGAGACAAGAGTAAGTATTACAAAAGGATTCTGATTGATTATTGTTATGCATGGAAAAAATAATATTATCTTCAGATGGGAGTAATTTTAAGATTTAAGATAATTTATTTCCATCTGGTGATTAATGTTCTTGTTCAACTTGGTTGAAGAATTTGCTACACCTGAATGTTGCTGCCTGCTTGCTGAAAATGGGTGAATTCAGGAAGTCAATTGAAACTTGCAACAAGGTAATCCCACAAACTTTATGTGAACATTTTCCACATTGTAGAAAAGAAAAATCGAATTCCTTTCTCAGAGTACTATTGCTTTAGTCAAACATGTATTTAGTTTTCCTATAGCCTCCTAAAGATAATGATTTATATTCGTTAAAATTTAAGGTATTGGACGTCAACCCAGTTCATGTCAAAGCTCTTTACCGACGAGGAATGGCATACCTGGCCGGTGGTGATTTTGAAGAAGCTAGAGCAGATTTCAATAAGGTATAAATTCATTGAAGATTTTTATATGTCTAAAAAATTCCTTATATTTAAACTCTGTTCTGAACCACTCTCCATGTTTCTAGATGATGAGTGTTGACAAATCATCAGAGGCCAGCGCAAAGGCAGCTCTTCTTAAAGTTAAAAAGGAGGAGCAGGTTGGTTAATATGCAACTTCAAGTCTTGCTCAATTGTGCAGAATATTAAAGAATCAAAGTTGATTAATTATAAAAGAATCAGGGTAAAAATGTGTTTTTCAAACCAGAACTATGACCATTTTAGCACCTTTCTATTTTTGGGTGGGGCGACTTTTCCAGCAGTAGCCGTAAACTTTGAGGGGATCTTTTCATCATTTTGCCTCGACATGTGACCACACTTCAAGTGGCAAATATTTCTTCAATTACTTTTACTTTTTTCAAGGAAAATACTATACTTGTTTGTATGCTCACTTTGGCCAATTATAGTAAATTCTGTGTTTGTGTGGAGCAGGAACTCCACAAACGGGCTCGTCAACAATTCAAGGGATTGTTTGACAAGAAACCTGGCGAGATTGCTGAGGCTGGTGATCCCGATTTGCCAGAAGATGTATCGAGTGAAAGCCATGATGCTGACGATCAGGATGCCTTAGACGGCGAAAAGGAGCATCTTCTTGAGGCCACCGCTCCACCACGCCCAAGCATATGGTCCAAAATATGGCCAAGTGGTAGAAGACTTATTACAACCCTTGGATTGGACAGGTGTACCATATTGTAATTTCAGCATCTTGGTCATCCGATGCAGGTTAGTTCTGCGCTGAGAATTTTCAATTGAAAGAGAAACTTCCAAAGAAAACGTTAAAACTGTTCTGTTCTGGTTCTCTCTCACTGTCTCACTTATAAAGGAAAATAACATAACCAAATTAATGGAACTGTATGAACAATGCCAATGTGCTACTTTTTTACTTTTTTGATAAAATAATGTTTCCATTTTAATTTTGTGTTGCATCTTCTTATCAATAAAAGCTACATGTGTAAGTGGACTATATATACGTTTTCTGTCTCTATCTCTATATAGATTGGACTTAAATCTTTATCTCCTCTTGTGGAGGTGGATATTCATTTCTAGGCGTGCCAAATCGTGAGATAATTTATTCATTCAGTTGAGAGTTGATCTCATGTAAAACAGTTATACTACAATTAATATGTTTGAATGAATCAACTAATATGTTTTACTGAAACAACTAATACATTATGAAAATACACCCAAATACAAAACAACCTACCTGTAATTGAAAATCAAATTCCCTTTGCAAACACATTAATTCTTGAATCTTTAAGAAAAGACCATTGGAACGGACAGCCACAAATAAATAAATTAAAATTATATTGTTTATACTATATGCCCTTGTCTGTAATTGACGGCACTTCCAAAAATAACATATCCAACAGCATGACCCCAAACAGCGACAACAAATACACCACCATTGTACGACATCACAGCCAATATAACCATATATGTAAACCCTGCCCGAACAGCATGAGTTCCAGCTTGGGCGGTTTCCGCCCAGAACCAGTTCTTACCCGGTCCGACTAAAAAATGGAGGTCCGAAAGAACCTCCACTAAAATGGCCAAGATGAACACAAAGATGAGAGCCAATGAGTACCTACCCGAATTATTACCAGGCCAACCCGAGAACAGGAACCGGGCCTCTTTGCGCCAATAAAAGGCCGTGTGGTGGTGGTTGTGGGAGGCGGGCGGTGGCTGTGGGGCGGCGATTCTGTTGTGTTGAAGGGGGAGAGGTTCTTGTTCCATACTGGAAATTAATGGTGATTTGAGTTTGTGGGATTTTGATTTAAATAAGCAGCTATGAAATAGCAAGTTATTAAGGTTTTTATTTTATTCTAAATTGTTATTGGAAAAGCAGAGATGAAGGACTTCTTTTCTTTCTTTTTTTAATTTCTACTACCAGGGAATATTGCCAGTTTCAAGCAATCCCAGAAGACACTGAACTTGGAACTCACCATTGGCATCCTATTAATCAAGATAACAACAACAGAATCATAATCCCGAATTTCATTCTGTTTAATTCCAAATTTTGCATATGAAATAATTTCGTTTCATCTAAAAGTCCAAACTTGTCGAGTGAACAATTTAATATGAGTGGAGTTACTTTCAGCGGGAACCGAACCAAGGACATGGGCGATAATGAAAGAATTCCGCCTCATCTAAAAGTCCGAACTTGTAGAGAGTTGTAGAATTAAGTCATTTATTTAATTTCCCTAACAACATAAATTTAATTTCCCTAACAACATATGAAACTCATGGTTTTTTCTATTTTTCAAGTACCAAATCGATATAATAAATCTTCCAGGCACCAAATTGATAATTTTACCATTTTCACGTCCCGAATTAATAAAAGGGATTAAATTTTTTATAGTCTTGTAATTTTGCTTCGTTTTAAAACACGATTGTTTTGACTTTTTGATTTTGATCATGTAAGTTTTTAAATTTTTTGAAATTGGTCCTTTTCACCTGCTACAACATGTTACCAACCAGGTAACCGCCACTTATGCAATTATTTGTTTTTTTCTTTAATTTCAAAATTTAACTTTTTTAATCCTAATAATTTTGGTCGGGTGTTGGATCGGGTTTACAAAAAAGTTGTATATTAAAAGCCAAAGTGAATCGGGTCAGGTTACTGAGCCTAAACTGACCAAAAAAAAAAAAAGTAAACTAAAATACGCAGAAAATCACTATTCCTTCCTAAAATAATTACGCAAAAAAATTCCAATACAAAATTATTAGAATTAAAAAAGTCTATGTGGCATTTCGAAATTATTAAAGAAAAAAAACAAAATAATTACATAAGTGGCGGTTACATGTTTAGTGACCTGCTACTGCAAGTTAAAGGACCAATTTCAAAATTTTTAATAACTTACAGAACCAAAATTCAAAAATCAAAATAATTGGGACCAATTTCAAAACGAAACAAAGTTATAGGACTAAAAAAAACTTAATCCCTTAATAAAATGTGAGATAAAAACAAAAAGATGCAATTGAGAATCTATACTGGATCCAACCACAACCTCTCTGACATAACATGAACCGTAACAAGCAGATGAATAAATCAAACATCATAGTAACTCCCATCTTTACAGTCATAAAAAATAGACTCTTCCCGCTCAATATGATACTGATACATCCCAGCAACAAAATTCCCAACGGCATGGCCTCCCACTGCCGCCAGAAAAAACACGAAATCGGTGGCCATTACAGCCACAATTGCCAAATAAGTCATGAACATCTTGAGCCCCTGCAGGGCGGCGCCACCCAGCACCACCACTCTCCGGTCACTCCGCGGGCTGATCGGAAATTTGGAGCTGAATTCAGCGGTGAATGTGAGCAGAAACACCACAAAAAGGGAGAAATAGTAGTCGGAAAGTGATTGGTGGTCCGGCCATCCTGGAAATAGCCTCGTCAAATACCAACTCCAAAAATTGCTAAACGGAGAGTAACCCATAAATTTAAATGATGGGAGAATTGGGAATATTTTCAATGGAAAGGCTTGTTGCTTCTTGAATAAATAAAATTGATGGAATGAATTTTAATGATTATATGGATTGCTTGAGGTATTAAAAAAATGGACGTGATCATTATTGCACTCTCTCGAGTTGCATTTTTGGGGCTATTTGATCATGTAGTTGTGACTTTGAAGCTAAGCTAGTAAATATATATGGTTGCAAAATTATAAAGAATTTAACAACACGCCCGAATCTTATAAAAGGTAATCTATGAGCATTACAGTGTCCACTTTATATGGGTAATAATTTTTCGACTATAAATATTTTTAGTACATTTACACACGTTAAAATTTTAAATAATGCAATGTATATAGTGGAAAAGGCGCTCTTCTTTTGGTCGCAGAAATGATTAATTTGAAAAATAGGTCTATGAGGGCTCAAAGTTCGATCATATAAAACCGTAAGTAGAAAACACTAATACATGAAATACCATATCAGTCCGTGAACTATAAAAAAAATGGAGTTTTACTCTCAAATCAATCAAAGAAAAAAAACTTAAATAGTAAGATTTTACTTGTACATAATCCGAACACCTCTTGATCGTTTTAAATGTGATTAATCAAGACATATCATATATGATAAAAATTCATATGAGACGGTCTCATATGAGACGGGGTACAACCAAACACAAATTACACCCACCAAGAGCGGAACCAGGATTTATGATTAAGGGGGGCCAAAAATAAATAATGAACGACTGAAAGAACACTTAATATATGCATTAATAAAATTTAAGTATAATTATATATGCATTAAAATAACATTAATATTCATCTTATATAAAAATAGTTACTCCCTCCATCCCAAAGAAATGTGCATGTTTACTATTTTCACGTGTTTTTGCGAGCGAATTTTTTATTAGTATTTGAAATGATAAAATAATTTTTAAAGATGCATGCAATAGATGAGAGGTAGATCTATAATACCCCTCTTTAAAAATCACTTTATCATTTGAAATAATAATAAACAATTCGCTTACAAAAACTCGATAATAAAGTAGGTGTGCACTCTTTTATGGGACGGAGGTAGTATAAAATACACAAAAACATGTCATTATATTCATAATTTATTAATTATTAGCTGTGTCTATCATACTTCAATCGAATTTATATTTCATTTTAGCTGCTTGCTTCCACATACTACATATTATACAGCAAACAATTAAAAAAAAAATCAAATTTATTATGTTACAAAAACTACAAAAGGTAGAGCTAAATAAATCATGTTCATCTATTAAAACAAAATTAATTAAAGAGAAAACGTATTAGCATAAATAATTAATTAATAACAAATAGTAAAAAGTAAACGAAAATCATCATAAGAAAATATCAATAATTAAATAAGTATTTATTCAAACTAAATAATAGATATAAGCTTAAATAAAATAATTGATAGGACATAAAAAGAAGAAAATAACAACAATAAAATAATTGATAGACACATATATTAGATTGTGCTAGAGGATGGAAAGTGGAAACAGAAACACAGTTTGGTTAATTTGGCTTGGAAATGGGTAGTACTACTAGGGGTGAAGGGCCGGGGTTGGGGGCCCCCTTTGGTTAAAACGTGGGTCCGCCATTGACACCCATCTCTAAAAAAAGTGTTAAAAACCAAGAACGATCTTTCGATTTACGCCTGCCTCTCATGAGGAGATCTTTCTACGCAGTGTCTTTTCATCATATATATATATACGTTTAATTTGTCTAAAGATGAAGTACTCGTTAAGTAGACTGACATCCATAGAAAAATTCCTCAAAAAAAAAAAAAAAAAAATAGATTTATTAATAAAATTTAAGAACATAAACTTAATGCGTAATTTAAGCTCCAAAATTAGATTCCCTTCCAAAAAAAATAAATCAAAATTAGATGACCAAACACACCACACGAGTTCTTGAATCTTGCAAATAAAAGTCCAAATCTCAGCCCAAAAGGGCCCATCATTCTACGGGCCTTGTCTGCCTTTTCTGATCTTACTTCCAAAAATAACATACCCAAAAGCATGGCCCAAAATAGCGGCAATAAAAACCCCACCATTATAAGACATCACAGACAGCATCACCATATAAGAAAACCCGGCCTGAACCGCATGAAATCCAGCTTGAAACGAAACCGCCGCGGCCCGGTTCGCACCCGGTTTGACTAAATTGAGGTTCGTCAGAAACTCCACAAAAAGGGCCAAGAAAAAGACAAAAATGAGGCCCAATGCGTACATACCCGAATTGTTATCGGGCCAACCCGGAAACATGAATTGGGCTTCTTTACCCCAATAAAATGCCATGTGGAATGGGTGGCGGTGATTATGGGCGGCGCCGCCCGGCGGGGCGGAGATCACGTTGTGATGATCAATGGGGAGAGATTTTAGTTCCATGCTGAAAATGGAAATGTGAATCTAGTTGATGGTGATTTGAGTTTTTGGGATTATTGTGCATGATTTAAATAAGCTATGAAAGTTGTACTTTTTGTGGATTTTGTTCTAACTTGTTATTGGAAAAAGTAAAGCTGTGGATTTTCTTTTCTTTTTTTGTGCTAGCAGGGAATATTGCATGTTCCTAGCTTGCAAGCAATCCCACAAGACATTAATCAAAGTTGGAATAATAAAATGAGACGTAAGATTAAACGAGTAGATGAAATTTGATATCAAAAGTTTTATTTAGATATTAGATCATTACCATCACATACATGAAATCACAATGAAAATTTGATAAAATTAAACCACTTTATTTTGCAAATAGCACATTCAAAATTTCGTAGAATCATCAACCGTTAATCCAATGTTATTGGAATGCAGTGAGTTGATGTCTCGAATGAGTTTGATGAGGTTGGCATGCGACGACCCGCCATCTCGAACACAATTTTGCGCAACACGAGTAAACTCATCGCTCGTTTTCACGATTTCCTCTTTTCTACCGTCCATCAATTCTCTCACAATTTTCTCCACCCTCAATCTATCGCAATCACCTTTCATATCTAGCCCTATCTTCCACACCCACCTACTATTCATGGGCTGTTCCACAAAATTGGGCCGACAAATCATGGGCAAATACTCTCCAAAGTCGAGTTCCATCCCGAATGCGTTAAATACCCACCCACCGCGCTATGTGCCAAAACAGCCTCCTGCGGAGCCCAATCCACAATTCGGCCCCTTTCAACCGAGCCCAATTTCACTTCTTCAGGAACCTTGCCCGGCCCATTTTCCGCATCCCAAATAAAATCGGGCCTCACGGCCCACAAGAATGGCTTCTCACTATTAACCAGCCCATACCAAATCTCCATAAACTCGGCACGGCTAATAACAGCCATAGTGCCAAAGCTTATATACAATACTGATTTTGGTTGCTGTAAATCAAGCCATTCCAAACACGATTGATCAAATTGCAGCGCACCGGAGGAACTAAAAGAAGGGAGTGTTGTGGAATAAGGGTTGGAGGACTTAAGCGCAATATGCAAAGGCCCAATTGCATAAACCGCAGGGAAGATTGAGTGGAGGTGAGAGATGACTGGAGATTCGATTTCTTCAATAGTATTGAGTATTAGGGCAGATGCTTTTCGATTTTCTGAGGTTTGTGTATTGAAGAAATTTGTAATACGGCCTTCGGGATCAAATTTGCAAATACAAGGAAGATCGCGACGTCTCACGATCTTCTCTAAACCGGGAAGGCTAGTCACGAATTTGTCCAACTCTTCATTGTCTATATAAATAATAAATCAAGATTAAGCTAGCTACAATCATTTAATATTTAATGTTCTCTCATATTCTTTTTAAATGTCATTCTGAATTTTTTCAGACAAATTAAATATATTTTTTATGCCAAAATTACCTTAATTAATAATTACAATTAATTGAAAAATTAATCAAACATCGCATTTATGGAAAAATTTGAAATTTAAAATGACCATATTAAGGATATATCATATATATGAGATAATAAGGGACAAAAAAAGGCAGAACAACATTTATTAAACAAATATTTAAAAATACTAAAACAACATTTAAAAATAATATGAGGGAGTATTATCCATGACGGCTAAATTAATTAATTTTAGGGTGAAAAACATTCATCCGTTAATTTTACCATTTTTTATCATTTTGAAATTTAAATTTTGATTTGCATCACCTAACTTAGATATTTCTGTTACTTTTTTATTTTGATCAAAATCGATGAGCGATAAAATTACAGAACAAAAATCAAAACTTGAAAATTAACCGCACAGAAACCAAAAACTAATAAAATTAAAGAACCAAAAAAACAATTTTTCCTTTGAATAATTAAATTACTATCATACCGGCTTGGGGACCAGGAACTTCACCATCTTGCATAAGCTTCTCCAAATGAAAATAAGTCCAAGTAGCCGCAGCGCTATCAGTCCTAAAGCTGATCGCCGGAATCCCAAGCTCCGCCGCCACGTCATTCGCAAACGACATCAACCCGTCAGTTATGACACACGACGGCGCGTGGGTCATAGCCGCGACCATGTCCCTTATAACGGGCTTGCTCACGGTGGTGAGGGAGTCGAACAAGTCGATGGTGGAAGGGCCGCTGCGCAGGTGGTCCGGCGGCAGTCCGTCGGGGTAGGAGAGAAAGTCGACCCCCGGTCAGCGGCGGTGTTGAGAAAGCTGATGGTGAAGTCGGCTCGGCTTAGAAGCTCGGCTAACATCAGCATCGGCTTGATGTGGCCTTGGCTTGGGTATGGTAAAATTACTACATGAATAGAATCATGAAAGCGGCTACTTCTCCCATTGTTATTAAGGCTTGTTGTATATGCATTGCCATACACTTAAATGTATTTTTAGAATGTGCAATAATTGTATTAGTGAAAACGAATCCTATGTTTTAAAAATACAGTTGAATGCCTATTTTAGACATATTTTGTGGGTATGATTTTGAAATAAGTGTATTTTTACTTTATCCGCTTATTTTTCATTAATTACTCAATAAATTTTTTGCCTTTTATGATTTTCATGAGAATTCGATATCTATGTTTTTTCTCTTTTTATATTTCATAATGATTTTATGTTTAAAGTGTTAAAAAGTAATTTCGTGATTTACTCATTATATGTAAAAAATAACAACTTTTTCGATGAATAGGCAGTTGATCAATACATTAAATAGAGTGTTAAAAGAATTTTTTATATATTCGCTCTATCAAAATAAATAAAAGATATAGATTTTATAATATTCAAAGTTACATAAATTAATAATCATGTGTCACTTGTATTAATAATTTACTATACACCAATTTATATGTCCACGTAAAAATATTACAAAAACTCATATGAGACGGTCTCATGCATGAGATGGAGTAAAACCTAACACAAGTCACACCCACCCTCCCAAAGTGTTAAAGCGTCAATGCCCAATTTATACCCTGTCTCACTGTGAGACGATATCATGCTAGTGTGTCTCTAAAAATATACTTTTGAAATTGAGGAGAAATTAGCTTGCAGTGTTTTGGTGAAATTGGGGGAAAGTGGTTTGGAAAGTGAAATTGCAGATGTGGTATTTCTTTATTATCATTATCTAAAATTGTAAATTGAGGAAAAAAGAGATTGTGGATGTTGTTGAATTAAATTGAGAAGAAGAAAATTGTGGTGTTTCTTATCTGAAATTGTAAAGATGCTTTGGAAATTGAGGATATGCGAGCTTTGAAAATGTTTTCGGCAAAAAGTTGGGGTAAAGTGGTTTGAAATTGAGGAAAATGAGATTGCGGGGTAAAATTTGGGAAAAAAGATATTAGTATTCTTATTGTGGAAAGATGCTCTGTCAGAATTGGGAAAACAATATTGAAATAATCACTAATAAATACAAATTTTAAAGACTTTCTTTATCATTAGATACTATATTTATAAAAAGTTATTAATAGGTATTAAATTATAGCAATATATCCTTAATTTATGTTCAACATTTATAATATTTTGTTCTTATGAATAGGAAAAGTTTGCACATAAAAAATTAAGAAAATTACATATATAAAGAAAATAAGGGACGGAAGCAATAATTTTTTTTGGGTAATGTTCAATTTTTTTGATATGTTCAACATGTGCAATATTTTGTTCTTATGAATAGAACAAATTTGTACAAAAATAAATAAAATAATTGCACATAAAAATAAAATTGCAGTAATAATTTTTGTGTTATGTGCAAAAAAAATGAACGTGAGAAGTTATGTAATTTTTTAATTAAGCAATCGATGAAACGCTTTAATTTTTTAATGAAGAAAAGACAATCAACAATTGTGAAAAAAAAAATTAAGGGACGGAAGCTCTTTTGTCTTGAAAATTAGTTTTGATAATTTAGATATGTGAAGGAAAAATTTAAAACTTATAACTTATAGTTGGGGTTATTTTATACATTTATAGTTTATTTTGAATTGAGTTGTAACATTTTTTTTAGTTAATAATAGTAAAAGGTCATTCCAAATTGTACCTAATACTTATCTCTAAATTTACTTTGTAATTGTTCTTTAAAAATTGACAAGCTCGAGCCCGTTTATATATTTTTTAACGGACGTCTTGTGACTCGCGGATTGAATTTCTATAACTTGTTAATGAACTTTTCAAGACAACTCAAAGCAGCAACAACTAATTTACCACAATTGTAATTAGGAGTAGAAAATTAGTTGGCAAAAGTATAGGGTAAATTGTGTGAAACCCCTCTGTGGTTTGAAAAATCGGTGTCAAACTCCCCTGTGGTTTGAAAATTGCATGAAGCCCCCTCATGGTTTTAAAAATGTGACGTGAAACCCCCATTTTTATTGGGATGAAGGAGAGTGTACTACACTTGCCCTTCATGAGAATTTTGGTGTGTTTTCTTCATTTTTTTATTTAAAAATGAAAAAATTACCCTCCATTAAATTATATTAAGTGGGGTTTGACTCAAAGTCTTTATATTTTTATAATTTTAAATTTGTATATAGTTATTTAATTATTATTTATAAATTATTGTAAAGTGACGAGGTGAATTTTTTTATTCCTCTCTATATCTAATTATTATTAGTATATCATTAAGTATATAATTTATATATTAATAATTCGTTCATTAAAAAAATATTCATTTCTTGTGCAAATGAAATCGAAGCAAAATATGACTTTCATTGCAATCAAACTATATTTTATCATTTAAGACTAATACATTGAGAATACATTGAGACAAAAACCAACTTCACAAAAACCCTGTTTTTTTTTACTTAATATTTTTATTTCAATATAATTTTTTTTTAATATTTCTAACTTCATTATTAATATATAAATTATATACTTAATGATATATTAATAATAATTAAATATCGAGAGGAATAAAATTTTTTGTCTCTTCACTTAACAATATTTTATAGATAATAATTAAATAACTATATAAAAGTTTAAAATTATAAAAATATAAAGACTTGGAGTCAAACCCAACTTAATATAATTAATTGATGATTTTTTTTTTGTTTTTAAATAAAAAAATGAAGAAAATAAACCAAAATTCTTATGAAGGGCGAATGTAGTACACTCTCCATCATCCCAAAAAAAAAAGGGGGTTTCACACTACATTTTTAAAACCACGAGGGGGTTTCACGCAATTTTCAAACCACATGAGGATTTGACACCGATTTTTCAAACCACATGGGGGTTTTACACAATTTACCCCAAAAGTATATATGCTAATAAATGGAGTAGAAAATTAGGAGATATATTTGTTTTATAGTTAGCCAATTAAAAATTTAATCAGTTGTGGACAATATTAAATTATTAATCAGTTCATATCTATTTATTTGTTCAAATTGAGGAATTTCACCAAAATTGAAATTTAATGTGATGAAGAAATACTTTCAATGTTGTACTTTTAGCAACCGTTATTTTTCCAAGTTGGTATATCAGAATATATATATTTTTAAAACAAATTTATAATTAAAAAAATGAAAGCAAAATTTTAAAAAGTATGAAAGGTATAAAATTCTAAAATGATGGCACATTGGCTTCAAGAAAAGTTGTAGGACATGATAGTCACATACGATGTTATAATTGAGATTTAAACCAAAATCATCCAATAACTTTGT
Organism: Stenogyne calaminthoides; assembly: GCA_037126765.1. Classification (NCBI taxonomy): domain Eukaryota; kingdom Viridiplantae; phylum Streptophyta; class Magnoliopsida; order Lamiales; family Lamiaceae; genus Stenogyne; species Stenogyne calaminthoides. The sequence continues at coordinate 1,835,118 of JBBCBC010000045.1, read as the reverse complement.
ATATTTATTAAATGATTCTATAATTATTATTTTTTCCAAATTAGACTCATGTATATTCAATTTGATTAAATTTAGTTCTAAACTGAGGTCGCTCAAAATTACCTAAAACGTAGTCGTTTTGGGCGTGTGTAGGACACACACCCCCCAATTTTAACCAGAATATATAAGGCACACGTTCAAAACGACATTGTTTTGGACAATTTTGACTGACCTCCGATAATTTCGACATATTTGTCTTAAAAGTGGGCAGTGAGCACTTCTTTTTTTTTTCTTCAATAAGAAAGTGAGTAAGAAATTTTTGCTCTAAAATGATAAGGGTGTATACTTCAATAAAAGTTGCATGATGTATAATAGTTACTTGCATGCCTATACATGGTACATATATGTCACATTCTCATCCATGCCCTAAATAAGCGTTACATATCAAGTTATAATTCCAAAACGTCAAAAAATTGATTTAATTTGATACACCGTACAAATGATTTATTATAAATATGAATACTTTTATTCAAAAACGCAATGTTATTTAAAATTCATTCCATCCTGATAAAACTTAAGACCATGAGGAAAAAAAGGAAGTATAGTATGTTTTGAGAGAGAAATAAAGTAATTGAATGTGGTCGGTGACACAGCATAAACGTATGTTCAATATGAACAATGGATAAATCTATGAAAAGAGACACCTTGATACTACCACGTATACTAGGTGCGTTCTTCAGAAGAATCCCAAATTCATTAATCTAAATAGCAAAAGTCAAGTTTAAGTAGTACTAGCAGAAAATAAAGCCCATAAACAATTGGGTCCAAAACTAAAATAAAAACAGTAAACTGAGTAAAATAAATCAGCCATTAACTCCTTTCAATCTGTTCCAGAACTTTTAGAAAGAGAACTAAAGAAGTAGTTGAATGTGGTCAGATCCACGGTTAGATTTTCCAATTGGGAAATGCAGCAATCCAGTGCATGAACTAATTTGCGGTCATAAAGATCATCGTAGCCATGCTTAAGATCAAACTCAACAAGCATCGGAACATTCTAAGATCAAGTTTAAGTGAAATCAGATTTGGAGCTGAAATCTTGATGGGCGCCCCACAGCATCGGAACATTGACCCCACTTGAATTTCTTATATATATCAAGCAAGAGTCCCGATAACGTCTCTAGTTTAAGTGAAATTCAGATTTGGAGCTGAAATCTTGATGGGCGTCCTTTAAACAAAGTATTATGGTGGCAGTCGAAAATCAACTCCTATAAATAAAAGGTGCTTTAACGCGTAAGCGATGAACCACCAACCTAAACTATTGACATTTTAATATAAAGCGTTTGGACAATAATTTTGAAAATATAAACGGGCAGTTACACAGAAAGAACTCAATATCTTCGCCAGGGTGGCAGTCGAACATTAACCGCTCTCAAACACAAATCTTTGAGAGCGTTGGACTTCAAAAAGTGAACGAAAGAACTCACGAGTGGTTCGCTCTCAAACCCTTTGAGAGACTTAAAAAATGAACAGCAGTGGGAAGTCATACTGGTCGTATGGCGTATAAGGTTCAGCTCCAGCCTCTGAACCTGTCTTTCGACAGCAAATTCAAGCCACTTTGTGACTGCCCCAAAGGACAATTCGTCTAAATCAAAATGGACTTTGAACTCATCCAATGCAAGAGATCTGTGTGATTGGACGACAGAGTTCAACCAATTTATATACTTAGTTCTCTCCACTTTCAAACTTTGCTCGTCTTTTGCTGCAAGTAAAGCGTCATCAGCATCAAAGTTGAGACGCAAGGAATATTGCCACAAGTTGGTCCAACGAGACGAAAGAACACTGGTACGTGCAGCTTCCCTCAGAGGTAGGGAAGACAGGATAACAACCTGAATACCATCAGGCAGTTCACTTAACCGATCATGCATCATTCTACCTAGCAAAAAAATAATTAGAAAATAAGATATTAACAAGTGTCTGTTTTAATCAGGCAGTTCTAAAATTGAAAGTAAATCATATGTTGAACTATGTTATGGAATACAAAGAATCACGGTTTAGTTATTTTTAGAAGAATAACACATTAAATCAAACATTTCTTTGAAATAGTCTATACTAAATATTTTATGATGAACACAGTAATAATACTTAGTATGCATTATGCCAAATTTAGGAGTTTTTTTATGAATTATGCCAAATTTAAAGTATACAATAGATGTCATGTGATGATGAAAAAGTTTCAATTTTATCTTTTTAGCAACCGTTATTTCTTCGAGAAAAAAAAAATCTTCAGTGGTGTCATGTACATCTAGGTGCACCGTACATATAATGCATTTTAAAATCGTGCGACTTGTTATATTGAAAAGTGCAGTTTATTTACATTGAATAATGCAATTATTTTTTCATAATGATAGTTGCACGATTCAATGTAAATAAGTTGCATTTTTCAGTATAATAAGTCGCGCGATTTTAAAATGCACTTGGATACATACAAGACCTAGCCAAAAAACTCTATGAGACGATCTCATGGATGAGACGGGGTACAACCTATCATAATTAACACCCACCCTTCTTAAAGGACGGTCTCATGGATGAGACGGGGTACAACCTAACATAATCAACACCCACCCCTCTTAAAGTGGTATGCTCCGTTTCACTGTCTCATGCAAGTGTGCTTTTTTTTTAATTGATATATCAGAATATTTTTTTAAAACAAAAAACTTTTATAATTAAAATAAGTGAAAACAAAATTGAAATAATTAGGAAAGATATAAAATTTAAGGTTAGGTCTTGTATGCACCCGGTGCATCGTGCATTCATAATGCATTTTTGAAGTGTGCAACTTATTATATTAAAAATGATCGGCGCGGTATAGGCTTCAAGAAAAGTTGTATGATGTAATAGTTATACACGGTACATGTAACATATCAAGTAATAATTCGAAATCGACGAAAAATTGATCTTTGGTACATAGATAATTTATTATAAACATTTATTCAAAAAACGCAATGTTATTTAAATAAAATCATTAGTTACAAATAATTCATGATAACAGATAAGACAATGAGGAAAAAAGAAAGTATATTAGATCGTGATAGAGAATTAAAGAAGAGACACACTTGTATTAAGTTGGACATTAATGATTTAATACTTTGGGAGAGATGAGTGTGATTTAAACTAAATTGTATCCCGTTTTATGCATGAAACCGACTAATATGAATTTTTGTCATTAAAGAAAAATAAATTCAATGTGTTGGGGCACATGTGGCTCAAGCTGTTGCTTCTCGTAATTACTCCTTGCTTTCTGTTCCATAATTAAAGCCTCAGGCATTCACGGCATATGCGGATTTGGTTCTATATAATACGGAACCACCATGATTTTCTCCAGCGCCGTACAATTCTCCGAAATGCATTTCACAAATTCACAAACTTTCTTAGGGTATTTTTGTTTCGGGACTCACCGGATGGACTTAGCACTTTGCAATCCAAGTCAGATACTAGTTGGGGATTTCAAAATCCAGTTTTCAAATTCACTCCTATAAAATATACCTATACACCTATTTTTACAAAATTTATAACATCACTTTTCATTTACCCACTTATTCTCTCTTCTACTTTTCTTTCACCCAATACAATATAATAATACAATATCAATAACTATTACATATTGATTTGACATAAAGCAAAAATCTCACCCTATCAAAATCTCAAAACAAACACATATTTTTACTATTTATCAGGATTTTCAAATCCATAGGATTTCGAAGTCATGACGTCCCCCGCACACCTAAATCCCGAAATAAACATACCCTTAATGAATTCAATTTCTTGGGAGTACCCAAAATACATTGAAAGCTTCAACACTTTGAGGTGTTGGTGTGAGAAATGCGTTACACTATTCTCATCCTCTATTAGATTAATTTACGTGTATATTGTTCCCACTATCTGCACAGGAAAAAAAAAAGTAAAGACAATGAAATTTGTTTCGCAGTGTGAAATTTATAAATTAATACTATTAAAATTATGAACTAATACTATTATTCTTATAAACTACTCCACACACCCAATTTAATATTATGAACAAGTTTTAAAGGAGAATTTGTGAAAAATATTATTGTTCACATAGCCACGACAAACAATACTAGTAATATAGGGAATAAATCAAAATAGTTTCATAATTATCAATTTTTCCAATTTAATCTCATATGTATCAATTTAATTCAGTTTAGTCTCAAATCGTCGGAGGTCGCTCAAAATTGCCCAAAACAACTTCCTTTTGGGCACGCGTCCTGCACGCACTCCTAATTTTGACCGGAATATGTAAGACACGTGTTCAAAACGATGTCGATCATTTTAGATAATTTTGAATACATGTGAAATTAAATTGAAAAAATTGATAATTATGAGACCATTTCAGTAAAAGAGAAAAGTTATTGGACCATTTTGGTTTAAATCCCAGTAATATAAGTTCAACCTTATAAAAACATGAAAAATTGCTCACCTCAACTTCAAATTCTTGTAGGTGTGATATGCCTTGAGAAAAGAACTGAATACCACAAGTTTTTCATGACTCAGTAATGCATATTTAATTATTTTCAACTTCTTCAATTTGGGCATTTGAGGGAACACACATTACTCAAGTTTCTGCACAAAGATCATAAGAAAAAATCAGCAATTAACCCATCATCATCAAGCTTAAAACAAACACCAATCACATACAACTAACCTTAAAGTAAACCAGATCCACGGTTAGAATATCCAATTGGTAGATGCAGCAATGCAGTACATGAATTAATTTGTGGTCATAAAGATCACTATAGCCGCGCGTAAGATTAAATTCAACAAGCATCGGAACATTCTCAAGCAAGAGTCCCGATAATTTTTCCACTTTTAAGTGAAGTCAGATTTGGAGCTGAAATCTTAATGGGCAACCCAGAAGGATGGCAGTCAAAGATCTCCAAGTGTTTTAGCGCGAGCGATGAGCCACAAACTTCAACCTTTGACATTATACACAACTAATCGTTCAAGAAACGGACAGTTACCTATAAAGAATCCAACATGTTCACCACTCACATTAATTATCAGCTCTCAAACACAAATCTTTGAGAGACTTAAAGCGATCCAAAGGTGCGCTTTTTCTCCACAACAACTCATCGGGGAAGTCATACCGCGCGTAACTTGAATTTGTTCTATGAAAATCACAATTATGCAGAAGGCTCAACTCCAGCTTCTGAACTCGTCTTGCAAAGGCAAATTCAAGCCTCCTCGAATGATTTGTCTAAATGAAAATAGACTCTGAACTCTTCCAATTTGGGAGCTTTGTGCGATTGGATGACCGAGTTCACTCAGTTTATATACCTGTGGCCCTCCTCATTGTATGACAGGCGGTCATGCAACGCTTCATCGGCAACAAAGTTGAGACGCAATGAATGTCTCCACAAGTTGGTCCAACGACACGAAAGAACACTAGTACGTGCAGCTTCCTTCAGTGGCAGTAAGGATAGCATCATAATCAGAACCCCATCAGGCAGTAAAGAACGAATTGTGAATTCTTCCCCTAAACTCTAGGTGAGACGCAGCAGCACTATTTTGAATTCCAAATTGATCAAAAAAACTTTGATCTGGCTTTAATATTGTCTAAACATGCTGCATATCATTCAGAACAAGAACGAATTTTTATCTTTTACTTTATCAAGAAAAAACGGACATTTTAGCGGAGACGTCACCTTTTCGGGATGAAACTTGGTGCCGAGTTTGACTCGTTTCACACCCATCGAAACAGCTTGAATCTGTGAACCAAAAAAAATGGAAAGAAAAGCTCGGATTTTTTTTTTATTAAAATAGTACAAATATTTTTTCAGTATCGAGTGGATATCTTACCAAGGAAAATAGAAGATTCAAAGGCGGGTTGAAATCTGAAACAAATCTGCAGCAACTAATAACTGAAATTATAGTAGCATATTTCTCGGTAAAATGGTTTCGATCTTTGTTTCACTAGCACCATTGAAAACAAAGCAACAACGAACGTAAAACGGAATAAGAGCGGAGCAATTTTTCTAACTTGTATGCAGAGAGCTTTTTTCGAGTTCAGTATGCATAAAGAAAGCATATAAAAAAGTATTTCGAAAACAGATGGAATGTCCTATGTATAAAGGAATTCACACTCAGGTTAGTGGAGGAAAACGTGGAGGAGCCACGACTTTAGTGGGGTGGTTTTGACCGTTGGGCCAGTTTGAAGCCAACGAAACGTCCAGGTTCGATAAACCTGGCGGATGAGTTTCAAATTTTGAATCTCGGATAAGCATCAACTGAGTCCATCTGCACGCTGGGAGGGATAAGTTCAAATCTTCTAGTCCGGCCCAAATTCGAATAGGCCACCCAAACCGATCCAATCTAAAAATTTTTTTGGGTTAATTAGAGTTTTTGCTTGTCCAAAAAAGATAGATAGGTTCAAAGTCCACCCAAGAACCAATTAAAAACCCATTTTTCCTTCATTAATTTTATTAATTGAGGCACACATGCATGAGACCTTCGTGAATTTTAATAATTGAGGCACACTTGTGTGAGACCTTCATGAATTTTAATAATTGAGGCATACTTGAGTGAGACCGTCTCACGGTAAGACGGAGTGTAATTTGAGCATTGGTGCTTTAACAGTTTTGAGAGGGTGAGTTTTAATTGTGCTAAGTTGCACTCCGTCTCATACGAGTTTTTGTCTTAATAATTTGAGTGTACTTTAATATTAATATACCATTTAAACATAGTTTCATTTTCCATGAACAGTTTTAGAAGATCAACACAGCTACACACAATATACAGAGGCATTCACAACCCAATCATATATTCAACTAAAACAAACAATCAAGAGAAAAGTAGAACAAATGGTGGGGAGAGAGATACAATGTAAAACAATAAATCATGAGTTTGAGTCACCATTTACTCGATAAAAGAAAAAAAAAACTACAACTTAAAGAATAAGTAACTGAATGTGTTTAGGTACATGCGGCGATAACTTTGCGGTTCGTTTCGCAACTATATCCTCTCGTATTGATGGTGGATTTGATAGCTGATAACTGGAAGCCATGACGACTATTTTCTCTAGCGCCACACAATTCGCACAAATATTTCTAACGAATTCAATTTCATTCGTCCCCGCAAAACACCCTGAAAGCTTCAACACTTTGAGGTGTTGGTGTGGAAAATGCTTAACACCATCCTCCACTTCTCCGTCTCTCCCTTCAACTATCGCAATCATCTGCATAGAAAAAATATGTTGTTGCTAATTTAGAAGTTCGAAAAATATGAAAAAACATTGCTTGGCAAATGTGTTGAGAATAATTTTTTTTTGGGACAGTAACTTAGGGAATTGTGTTTTAAGGACAATAATTTTACGGGCTTGGAAATGTAGAACAATATATTTTAAAATTTGTAAATAAATATTGAACAATATGTTTTAAAATTTATAAATATAGGACAATATGTTTTAAAAATTTGTAAATGTATGACAATCGAACCCAAATAAGCTCAATTTCACGTGACATGTCAGTCCAATTTGGGCTTATTTGGGCTCAATTGTCCTACACTTACAAATTTTAAAACATATTTTACTATATATACATATTTTAAAACACATTGTCCTACATTTCCAAATACGTAAAATTATTGTCTTTAAAACACAACCCCCAAAGTTATTGTCCCAAAAAAAAAATACTTTTCCCCAAAGGTGTTAGACATCACATAGCCAAGACAAACAATACTAGTACTAAATAGTAAGTATGGAGCTCCAACATAAAGACAAAGGCATGAGAAATTGCCAACCTTTACTTCAAGTTCTTGCAGATAAGGAATAGCCCGAATAAAAAAGGTTAATCCCATAAGACTATCTCTCTCATATCTATGAATTTCTGCTTTAAACTTCTTCAATTTAGGCATTTGGGGGAACAGCTCGCCAACCCCAAGTTTCTGCGAAAACGATAAAAACCAATGAGCAATTAATCCAACATATATACAAGTCAATCTAAAATCAAACATTACCTCAAAGCCCTTCAAATTAGTCAGATCCACGGTAAGAATTTCCAACTGCAAAAAGATGCAATGCAATACATGGAAATTTTTGTGCCTATCAAAATCAATGGAGCCCCATGTAAGATGAAACTCAACAAGCATTGGATTATTCTCAAGCAAGAGCCCCCATAAAGACTCTAGTTTAAGTGAAGTCAGATTTGGAGCTGAAATCTTAATGGCCGAAGAAGGGTAGCAGTTGAAGATCTCAAGGTGTTTTAAAGCGAGCAATGAGCCACAAATTTCAACCTCTGACATTTTATACGAGCCTTGCACAATTAACTTTTCAAGCAACGGGCTATTACACAGAAAGAAGTCAATATCTTCACCAGTCACATTAACACCTCTCAAATGCAAAGCTTTTAGAAACTTAAAGTTAAAAAGTGTCAATGAAGGTGGTTTACGATTGCTTCGCCCCAAAAACTCTACACGGAAGTCATACGGCGTGTTTAATCCTACAAGGCTCAACTCCAACCTCCGAACTCTTTTTGCAAAAGCAAATACAAGCCACTTTGTGATCGTCTTGGTGCATGGTTTTTGATAATCGAAACAGATCCTGAATTCGTCCAATGTTGGAGCTTTATGTGATCTCAGGACCGAGTTCACCCAATTTCTATACTCCCGCCTCTCCGCATTACGTACTTTGTAGTATTTTTTATGCTTGTCCAAGTCATGATCGGCATCAAAGTTGAGACACGAGGAATATGTCCACAAGTTCCTCCATCGAGACGAAAGAACACTAGTACGTGCGGCTTCCCTCAGAGGTAGGCAAGACAGGATAACAAGCAGAACATCATCGGGTAGTCCACTTAACCAATCATCATTATGGCATGCCTTACCAAGAAATAATAATTATTAGGAAAAGAAAAAACATTAACAAATTCCCATAACTAGAGAAATTCTAGTTACTCGCCCCCTCAATTATAGTACATGTCTATCTACAAACAATTTGCTCTACAGTAACTCTAAATTCGAGTATCAGCCTTAATTTAATGTTCCAAATTGAAGAAAAAACTATCACCTGGCCTTGAAAAACTATCATTAGGGTTTACAATGCCGGATCCAAAAATTCTTAACAGGCATGCAAAATTATAGAAAATATTTAAAATAAAATAAAATTATACAATTCAAAATGCAAAAGTAAGATCCTAAAAAATGAGTATCATAAACAAAATATAGACAATCTATAATTTAATAACATATAATATTAAGAGTTACAAACAAAAAGCTTTTTATCTAAAGAAAATATTATAATTGTTCTCGACGAGTTCTCATATATATTTTGAAAGTGGTTCAAAATGTCATTGTTGCTCATTTGCCAATGATTTCATAGTTTAGTTGGCAACATACTTCAATTTCTACACCTAGGGATGGATCCAGAATTTCGTTTTAAAGGGGATGAAATTTTTTATTGAACAAGGGAGTCAAAATTTTAATATTCCAAAGGGAGCGAAATGAAAAAAATCATACGATTTTAAAGCATAAATATAATATTTTCTAGAATGACATAAGGGAGTTAAAATTTTAATATTCCACATGTGGATCCGGCAATGAGGGTTTATATATGTTTAAAACCGGCAGCATGTACATATAGCGTGACCCATAACAAGAATGAATTTGTAACATTACTTTATCATTAATCAAGAAAAAAAAACCCCTTTTTTTATAGAAAAACTCACCTCTTCGGGCTGAAACATGGGACCGAGATTGACACGCTTCACACCCATCAACGTTTGACTCTTGTGATGGAACTCAAATTTCCGACATATTTTTCCGTGTAAGAGATTAAGAAAAAAATCAAAGGGTGATTTGAAATCTGAATCAGGGCGGCGGCAAAAAGTGCTGGTTTTATTGATTACCGAAATTATAGCAGCGTGCTATTAATTTAAAAAACTGGGTGTCAAAATTCAAAGGTTTAGTGATTTTCTAATGGACCTGTTAAGAAATTGATTGACTTAACATGTTTTGGAAGATCTCAATTTTCAAATATCATCACGCAAAATGGAAATAGACAAAGAATTAAAATCAATTATATTAAATCGAATGATATCTTGACAAGTTTGGAAAAAATAGAAGATCAAATTATAAATTAGATCGGTTTGCAAAATTAGGCAATCAAATCTATATCAATTCATTAGAATGTGGCACATGTCGATACGAATGAAGAAGAAAAGTGTTAATTTATAATTAATTCCCTATTAAAAATTTATAATTAGTTTTGTTAAGCCAAAACAAAATAAAAATATCTTAATAGGGCCTCGAGAGCTAACAATTTAGAAGGCCTTGATGCATAATAATTATAATAAAAATTTAGTAAGCTTAATAGTACGATACACTATCTCGCCACACATTAATTAACATTTAGAAAATTTTCGGCAAAGCTTTTGTTGGTTGTATAGTTTATACTTTATAGTGATTGAGTTTCATTTCGTTTTGTATTTTGTTGCTAACATTATTTACCCTTTATATAATTGGTTAAGATTTTAATTTGTTCTAAATAAATTTAGGTGTGTTAGGATTAAAGCAACAATTATGGAGAAAATAATGAAAGCAAGAATTAAGGAACAAACAATTTGGTTACCCAGTTCGTCAGGAATGACTACGTATGGGGGCACTACCAAGCCAAGAGATCTACTATTTTCGAGTGATGTGGTGATTATACAATTACAATGAGTAAAAAGTGTTTAAATATGAGACATGGGCCTAAAACCCTAAAATCCGCGAGCAGCCTTCCGGAACCGCTCGACCACGGGCCTTGGTCGAGCGGTTTTGCTTTCTCCGACCACTGGTCGGCGCCCCTCTGGTATTTGGAAAGGGGGCTTCGGCCCGTGCATAAGTCTTTCGACCACGAGCCCAGTCGAGCGCCTCCGGGTCTTGCGATCCGATCTCCTGACCCATCAATCTCCCACCTGGAGACTGACTCCAACTGTAACTTGTCTCTCCGTTTGAATGATCTCTCTCTCACTGGTAGTAGTGTCGGGCCTTTATCTTATTTTCCAAGGCCAGTTGAAGTCATGCATAACTTCAACTTCTCTAAGGTCACAACCTTAGTCAACATGTCAGCAGGATTCTCACTTCCTCGAATCTTCATCAGCTGTAAGATCTTGTTCTCGATGAGGTAATGTATGTAATGATACCTTAACTCAATATGCTTCGTCCTCGAGTGAAAGGCCGGATTCTTTGCCAAGTGAATAACACTGATTTGTCACTATCTGAGAATACTATCCTTTTGCTCCTTCCCCAACTCACACGAAATATTCTGCAACCAAACCATCTCTTTGCTAGCCTCAGTAACTGCAACGTACTCTGCTTCTGCAGTGGACTGAGCTACGATCTTCTGCAAGTTAGAAGCCCAGAAAATTATTGTACCACAAAAAATAAACACATACCCGGTTGTACTTCTCCTTTTGTCCAAATCACTTGATGTCAAGTCTGCATCAACGTATCCTGCCAACTCGACGCTTTTGCCCTCAAAGCACAAAGCTTGTTCAGTAGTACCTCTCAAGTACTTTAGGATCCACTTCACCGCCTCCCAATCTTTGCTTGTCTCGGATTACCCATAAACCGCTAACCACTCCCCCTTCGCATGTGCAATATCGGGTCTTGTACACACCATAGCATACATCAGACTGCCAATTGCCGAAGCATACGGGGTCTTTTGCATGTAGGCTCGCTCCTCATCGCTTCTAGGTGAGTCCTTGTTGGATAGCTTGAACTGATTTCACAACGGGACACGAACTGGTTTTGCATCCTCCATACTAAATCTCTTCAAGACCTTCTTTATGTATTCAGCCTGAGAAAGATACAACTTTCCTGCCCCCTATCACGATCGATTCGCATACCTAAGATTTGCTTGGCCTCTCCAAGGTCCTTCATAGCAAACATATCGGACAACTTTTCTTCAACTTGCTCACTTCCCGAAAGCACTTGAGCCCTTATCAACATGTCATCAACATATAATAGCAAAATGATATAACCATCATCATACCTCTTGAAGTAACAACAATGGTTAAACCACACCTATTGATCCCAATCTCGTGCATGAACCCGTCAAACTTCTTGTACCCTTTGTAATGGAGCTTGTTTCAACCCATACAAGCTCTTCTTCAATTTGCAAAAACAAGCTAACTATTCCTTTGACAAGTATCCTTCCGGTTGCTTCATGTAGATGTCCTCATCTAAATCACCATGAAGAAAGGTCATTTTCACGTCCATCCGTTTCTAACACCAAGTTTTCTGCGACCACCGGACTCGAGAACTAAACGAATGGTGGTTAGCTTCACTTTCGAGTAAAAACATCGGTATAGTCAATACCATGTTTTCTTTGAAAACCCTTCACAACCTTGATCTTGCCTTGTAGCGCTTGCTTCCATCAGCCTCCTCTTTGATTCTGTAAACCCACTTATTATGCAATGCCTTCTTGCCCTTAGGAAGCTCAACTAGTTCCCAGGTTCCGTTGGTCATCAACGAATTCATCTCATCATCCATTGCAAGTTTCCACTTGCTCACCTGTTCACTACGTGTAGCCTCTGCATAACATTCAGGTTCACCACCATCAGTCAACAATAAATAATGAAGAGAAGGTGAATACTTATCAGGAGATCTATGCTCTCTCGTAGATCTCCTTGCAACGAAATGGTCTTTGGTGGTGTACGTGGTTCTTCCTCAACAATCTCCTCATCGTCTTGAACCTCATTGCTCCCACCCGAGTTCGAAATGTCTAACTCCACAACCTGAGTCTCAGAACCACCTTCTTTGGATATCCCCAACCTGTCCTTGTACAAAACCTGCTCATTGAATACAACATCTCGACTACGGATTATCTTACGATTTTCCTCATCCCAAAATCGATAGCCAAATTCATCAGCTTCATATCCAACAAACGTAAACTTAACAGATTTATCATCCAACTTACTTCTACTAGCAGCATCAATGTGAACATATGAAACACATCCAAATATATGAAGAAAAGACAGATTTACCTCCTTACCAGACCAGGCCTCCTCTGGTATGCCATAATCCAAGGGAGTTGAGGGTCCTCTGTTTATCAAGTAGGCGCGATGTTAATCGCTATACGCCAAAAAACATCTTTGGCGTAAAATTTACACTTCAATCTCATGCTTCGCACGCGTTCACATAACGTCTTGTTCATAATTACGCGCCACACCGCTCTTTGTGGGGTTCCTCTCACGGTCTTCTCCATTCGAATTCCGTTCGCCTCACAGAATCCTTTGAACTCACGGAGCTCGTACTCTCCACCATTATCCGATCTCAGACACTTCACTCTGAGACCTGTCTCAGTTTCTACAAGGGCCTTCCACTTCCTGAAAGTATTAAAGGCGTCAGACTTATTTTCAGAAAATAAATCCATACCTTCCTCGTAGAGTCGTCAATGAAAGTCATGTAATATGACGCTCCTCCAAGAGATGTCACTGGTGCTGGACCCCACAAGTCGCTGTGGACTAACTCCAGCTTTTGCTTCTTCAAAGTTCTGCCTCCCTTCGAAAAACTCACCCTTTTCTGTTTTCCGAATACACAGTCCTCACATAACCCGATGTCAACTGTCTTGAGGTCTGGCAGCTTACCCTTCGAACACATAACCTTCATCCCTTTCTCACTCATGTGGCCAAGACGACAATGCCACAAATCTGCATTCCCCTTCTCACCTGCAAGAGCAATGTTATCCCGGGTGTTGCCTGTCATGTACAACGTTCCCTTCTTTTTGCCTCGTGCCACCACCATGACACCTTTGGATATCTTCCACGTGTTGCATCCGAAGACCACGTTATATCCCTCGTCATCAAGCTGCCACACTGAGAGTAAATTCCTCTTCAATCCAGGAATGTGTCTCATGTCTTTCAACTGCAATATAGTTCCATTTGGTGTCTTGATCTGAACATCCCCTTCCCTTTGATTTCTAGGGGCTCATCATCAGCTAGATAAACCTTCCCAAAGTTCCCGAAAGTGTACTTCTCCATTACGTCAGCACTGCTGCACGAATGAAACGATGCTCCAGAATCTAACACCCACGATTCTAATGGACTGCTTACGCTCAAGATTAATGCATTTGAGCCCTCATCAGTAGCGGCGTTCGCTGAGTTGTCTCCTTCTTTGGTACATTAACATGTGCCTTAGCTGGTGCCTTGCACTCCCTCTTGTAATGACCAAGTTCATGACAATTGTAGCACTCGACTTGACTCTTGTCCTTCTTGGGCTTATCTTTACCCCTTGACTTTGATCTACCCCGATTTGGCTTCCCTTTGGATTCAGATCTGCCTCTGTTTCCCGCACTCAAGGCTGATCCTGTGGCCACTCCCAACTCCTTCCTGTGAATTTCTTCGCTCATGATTAGATTTCTCACCTCATCAAACTTCAGTTTCACTTTACCTGCTGAAGCACTAACAACCGTCACTGTCCCACTCCAACTCTCTGGTAAAGAAGACAACATAATTAGGGCTTGAATCTCATCATCAAAATCAATCTCAACCGAACTCAATTGGGCTATCATCATATTGAATTCGTTGAGATGATTGGCTACCACAGTATCCTCTGCCATCCTCAAGTTGAATAACCTCCGCATCAGATGAACCTTGTTTGCTGTAGACGGTTTTTCATACATCTCCGTCAAAATCTCAAGCATCTCCTTTGTGGTTTTAGCTTTCACCGTATGCAGGGCGACGTTCCTGGATAACGACAGACGAACCACACTCATCGCCTTCCTGTCCAGCAACTTCCACTCGTCGTCCTTCATACCTTCAGGTTTAGAGCTTAAAGGTTGATACAGATCTTTATCGTACAAGTAATCATCGATCTGCAACTTCCAGAATCCGAAATCCGTTCCATCAAACTTCTCTGCAGGCGATTTCCCTTCAGCCATCATAATTGCTTCCACCAGATCCCTTTAACCCGATGCTCTAGATACCAGTTGTTAGAATTAAAGCAGCAATTATGGAGAACATAATGAAAGCAAGAATTAAGGAACAAACAATTTGGTTACCCAGTTCGTCAGGAATGACTACGTCTGGGGGCACTACCAAGCCAGGAGATCTACTATTTTCGAGTGATGTGGTGATTATACAATTACAATGAGTCAAAAGTGTTTAAATATGAGACATGGGCCTAAAACCCTAAAATCCGCGAGCAGGCTTCCGGAACCGCTCGACCAAGGTCGAGCGGTTCTGCTCGAGCTGACCACCTGGTCGAGCGCCCTCTGGGCGCTGGAAAGGGGGGCGCTCGACCGTGCATAAGTGCTCGACCACGAGCCCAGGTCGAGCGCCTCCCGGGTGTTGCATCCAGTCTCCACAGCCCAACAAGGTGATTATTTGATTTATTCTAAATAACCTTTAATAAGATACTATTAAATAAAAAGTTATTTTTTTCGAATTATTTTATAAATCTATTAAATTTCAAATTTTGACTGTTTAATATTAATGTACCATTAAAATTTCATTTTTCCTTTTAGGTTACTTAATGAATTGTAATCATTTGAGTGTACAATATTAATATTACTATTCCATTATCATCCAAAAAATATTAATATACCATTTAAACATAGTTTCATTTTTCATGAACAGTTTTAGAAGATCAACACAGCTACACACACTATATAGAGGCATTCACAACCCAATCGTTATTCTACTGAAACAATCCAGAGAAAAGTACGGAATATTAAGATAGTGCAAGATACAATAGAGTAGTCAGGGAGTACTTATTTATATTAAAAGTTAACTAATAAGCAACAATTTAGTCCCCAAATAAAAGATTTTAGAAAGCAACAATTTGATTCTCTAGCAATATCTTGAATGGAAACAAAATCTCATATCCAATCAGTGAAAGAAAAAAAAAATGCCCGACAAATGATTATAATTTTCTCTAGCGCCACACAATTCGTGCAAATATTTCTCACGAATTCAATTTCACACTTCCCTCCACACACCCTGAAAGCTTCAACACTTTGAGGTGTTGGTCTGCAAAATTCTTTACACCGTCCTTCACTTCTCTGTCTCTCCCTAAAACTGTCGCCACCATCTGCATAAAAAAAATATGTTGTGCCAACTTAGGTGTTCGAAAAATACGAAAATTTATTGCTTCAAGTTCAACATAAAGATAAAGGCATGAGAAATTGCCAACCTTTACTTCAAGTTCTTGCAGATGAGGAATATCTTGAATAAAAAAAGTTAATCTCTTAAGACTTTCTTCATGCGCTGTATTAATTTCTGCTTTCAACTTCTTCAATTTAGGAATTTGAGGAAACTTGCCAACTCCAATTGACTGCAAAAACAATCAAACTAAGGAGCAATTAATCCAACATATAAATCAATCTAAAAAACAAAACATTGCTTGCAATTCTGATGTATATCTGACCTCAAAGAACTTCAGGAAAGTCAGATCAGTGTAGACATTGACAAGATTGAACTCAATAAGCATCGGAACATTCTCAAGCATGAGACTATATAATGTGTCTACTTTAAGTGAAGTCAGTTTTGGAGCTGAAATCTTAATGAATGACAAAGGGTGACAGTTGAAGATCTCCAGGTGTTTTAGGGTAAATTGCATTTTTTGTCCCATAAGAATATTTTCAAAGCACTTTTGGTCCCATTGTTTCAAAATAGTCATTTTTTGTGCACTTTTGGTCACAAACCTTTAATTGCGCATCACAAAAACCCCTAACATGTTGATCTAACAATATCACCATACAAAAGTCACCTATATATGATTAAAGTTTTTTGTGCACTTTTGATTTTGAAAGATTTTGATAAGATTTTTATAAAGTTCGCTAAATATTGGAGGTGGCGATTCCTAAGGTTCAAGGTGGGAATGAGAATTTTTTGTTTTTTTTCGTAGAATATTAGTAATTTTTTACATCTGTTAAAAATTAATTGAATATTTGTTTGGGACCAAAAGTGCTTAAATTGGGGACCATTTTGATATGAGAATATAATTGGGATCGTTATTTTCCCAGATGTTTTAACGCTAGCGATGATAAACAAATTTCAACCTCTGACTTTTTACGCGAGTCTTGCAAAATTAATTGCTCAATAATGGGGCAGTTTAGAAAGAAGTCAATATCTTCACCACTCACATAAATACCTTTCAAACGCAAAGCTTTTAGAAACTTAAAGTCAAAAGGTCTCGATGAAGTTCTTCGCCTCAAAAGCTGTGCACCCAAGTCATACCCGTATCCTTAAATGCTTCCAACCTCTGAACTGTCTTGCAAAAAGCAAATTTAAGCCACTTTGTTATTGTCTTGCTATATGATTGCAAGAATCAAAACAGATCCTGAATTCATCCAATATTGACTTTTTGATCCTAGGACCGAGTTCACCCACTTTATATACTTGGCCCTTTCCGAGTTACGTAGTTTGTAGCATGCATTAATCTCGTGAAACACTTCATCCGCATCAAAGTTGAGACACAATAAATGCATCCACAAGTTGGTCCAACGAGACAATGGAACACTAGTACGTCCAGCTTCCTTTAGAGGTATGGAACACAGGATAGCAAGCACAACATCATCAGGCAACCTACTTAACCAATCATCGTCATTGAGTGCCTTAACACGCTACTAAATCAATAATTAAAAAAAAAAACCATTAATAAATTCCCATAACAAGAAATATTCAAGTTACTCGTCCCCCTCAATTTTAGTACTTGTCTATCTACAATAATTCTAAGTTATCCCCCTAACTCAAAAAAAAAATAAATATATATATATATATATATATATATATATATATATATATATATATCATGTGGCTTTAAAAAATCATAATAAACAAGATAAACAAATCAACATTGGTATAATTTCTACTCATATCTATCTTCTCTTTACAAAGAATAAAGGATAAACTAAACTCACACCACCTCGGAATTTCTTCTAAAATCCCTGATAGCAAACAAGTTACAAAATTAACAACCCCAACAATATATATCAACAAATTCAAGATTTGGGAAATGATTAGAGCACATAATGAGGAGAAAAAGAATGCAAGAAGTAATTAGCTAGTCAAAGGTTCATATATAAGACAGAAAACAATGGCACTGTCTTAAATTTTGAAGGCAAAGCTTTTTCACTGAAATTAAAGGTGCATTAAAACACTAAGGCAGAATTTTGTCATTCATTAAGAATAAAGGCAGAATTTTTTTGGGCGAACTCACCTTTTCGGGCTGAAATAGGGGACCGAGATTGACACGCTTCACACCCATCAACGCTTGATTTTACGACGGAAAAGATATGTGAAGATATGTGAAGATATATATACAATGAGAGAACTAACCTAATTGTAACAATGAAAAGCAACTAATTACAAAAAGATATGTGAAGATATGGTTGAATTCTATTTGGACTTAAATTTTGTTTCAAAATAATTACTACTACATAATTTCCCACATTTCTCCAAACTTACCAAAATGTGTTCCTAGAATCACTCCTCTAAATTGGAAAATATATTTTGCACCCCCAAAATTTCTTGCACCCCCAAAAATTCCTCCTATTAACTTCTCTAAAAAGAAAGTATATCAAAATTAATTTGTATCCCATGTTAAATGTGTGCAAATGATGAATTATTTACTTTCCACTCATGTAATAATTTACAACATTAATTCAGATTTTGTATAGTTCAAAGTATAGTTAATATATTTTCTTCTTCCATTATTTATGCCTTGAGAGCTTATACATGATCCAATTTAATATTTGAGTCTTATTTTTCTTCAAAATATGACTGAATTGTGTTTTATAAACTTTTGTCACGTGTTATTCTCTCATCTATTATTTGAATTCATGCCACATATCAAATATATTATTCACTGAAAAAATATCCTAAATCCATAAACTTATAACATTCAAATGTATTGCAAATTGAGAAAAGAACTAACAAAATTAAGGTTTATTTGACCCTTTAACCATTCTACAAGCCCAATTGTAATTAGCTTTGTGAAGCCCAAACAAAATTAAATTATCTTAATAGGGCCTCGGCAGCAAACAATTTAGAAGGCATCGATGCATGATAAATATAGTAAAAAATCAATAAACTTAATAATACATTACATCAGGACCCCAAATTAAATAAGAACTATATATAGCTTTATTATGGTACATATAAAACAAATTTAAAGTGACTAAACAATCAGGCACAATCAAATGCAGTCTAAAACTAATAACAAATATATTGGGACAATCAAATTAAAAATAAAATAAAAAACATCTAAGAAAAATAATCCATCAAAGTTAACAAGTATCTTGGCATTTGGCCCAAGTTAATTAGCATTTAGGCAAATCCGGAGGTGGTGGAGGCAACGTTGTTGATGGTGTGGGCCCATTTTCCACCTCGAATGCCATATTTAGGCCCAATGGTAAATGCAGTTCCAAATGACAATGCAACAACCATACACCTAAAATTGCCAACAACCATAACGTTTTAATTAGAGGTTGCAATTATTTTATATGTATTATATAATATGACATTTTGTAATTTTGAGGAGATTTTTTTTTTGATCCCACAACTTTCTTATAATCTGTTTTTCGTCCTAAAAATATTAACCATTTAATTTTAGTCCCATAAATATTTCGAGTGTTCAATTTTTTTCTTGAAAATAGAAAATTTTGTCATTTTCATTCATGTGCAAGGCACGTGTCCATTAAAATTACTAGTTTTCAAGCTCGTGACTAACTGTTAAAAGAAAGATTAATTTTTTCTGAAAAATTAGAAAGACCAAGAAAATTTCTCCTAAGTGCGGAAAAAATGAAATTTCAGTCTCCACATCAGCTACGAGTTCGGGAAACCCCAATTTTAGCCGGCACGTGTACTTGAGCGTACTGAAAATGACAAAATTTTAAGTTTTTCGACGAAAATGAGATTAAAATTGGACAATCAAGATAGTTGTGGACCAAAATTTAATAATTAAATTTTTTGGGACGAAAAATAAATTATATACAAAAAGTTATGTGACAAAAAATCTTTTTTCTCGATAGTTTTCGTAAATTGAGTGTGTGTAACACGTGCCAATAAATGACATCAAATTAGATTAGGGAATTTAAAGCATGTAACATTAATTACCTGGATTATTTGCACGGAATCTAATAACGGCCCAACCTCCAACTGGTACACCAATGGTGTTGCGTTCTTGTGGATTCACCAAATTGAACTTGTTACTATCGGTTGCAGCATTATAGTTGCCAAAACCTTGAGCCAAGACATAGAAATTGAAACCGTGCAAGTGTATAGGATGATTTTCTATTCCAAGTAAAGCAGTATTTTGCAACACGATTTCTACCGTGGCGTTGAATTTGACTTTCTTCGCTTTTGTGGATTTCGTGGTGTTCAGGAGTGCCGTATTGAAAGCGTTTGTCGTGTTGGTATAGTCAAATTGCACGGGCGGGTTATCGGGAAAATCGGTGGTGTAAATCCCGCTCACATTTCTAAAAAACGCTTCCAACATTGACAACGTTGTGGGGAATTGGAACGACGCGTTGTTCATACTGGCGGCAAATTTTCGCCCGAGTGGGCCCTGGCAAGTCACATTTCCGGGAATATCGCAATCCGAAAGTCCCAATCCAACGGTAACGAACATGCGTTCATCGATTACACTAGGGACCGGCATCCAGAATGGGCTCGTGAGAAGCGCCGTTAAGTTACTGTTAAACCTATGAGCGGTTGGCGTGTCGTTGAACGCCGGAAGGACGGGCATTATCGGCGACGGCGTAGTTGGTGTTGTTCCGTTGTACACTAAGATCCCCGTAGTGGTCGTGTTGTCGAACGGAACGCCAGCCAGACTAGCGTAGGCGCGTGCCGACATGTAGTATCGGCCAGGCGTAGTTGGTGTTGTTCCGTTGTACACTAAGATCCCCGTAGTGGTCGTGTTGTCGAACGGAACGCCAGCCAGACTAGCGTAGGCGCGTGCCGCCCTGCGGTATCGGCCAGGCGTAGTTGGTGTTGTTCCGTTGTACACTAAGATCCCCGTAGTGGTCGTGTTGTCGAACTGAACGCCAGCCAGACTAGCGTAGGCGCGTGCCGCCATGTAGTATCGGCCAGGCGTCTGGTCGGCCGTGAACAGGACGTCGGTAGTTTGTCCCGGAGCCACCAGCACGACGTCCGTTGCGTAGGGGTTCGTGTAGGAAGCATCAACTGCTACCACCGTTAGGTTGTGATTCGCTATCTTGAAAAACAGCTGATTATTGAGTGCAGCGTTGATTATGCGTAGCATGTATGTCTTTCCCGGTACCACGTTCAATCGGAATGTATCTATAAAAATGAACACAATAATTAATAATCATTAAAAATTTTAGAAAATAATCTAATTCGATGAATTTGTTATATAATTAATAATGTAATATTAACCATTGGATGAGCATGGATAGAGATCTCCCGGCCGTCCATTAATAGTATAGGCATCAGATATATTAGGTGCACCACCTGTAGCAAATGCTTCATTCTCCACATCAATAACATTAGCATTCCACCACTCTCCTGAATAAATTAATTAAAATTTACACATATTACACTCTGATTTTGATAAAATAAAGTCAAATATTAATTTAAAGTGTATTATTTTCTCACCAAGGAGTATAGGAATTTCTCTATGTGGTTTTGGAAATGGGTAGGAGCGACCGGATCTGGGTCGGATCACGAGGGCCCCATATACTGTGGCCCGAAGCCATTGAATATGTGCATGCCACCAAAGGGTTCCCTCTTGCCCGGTTATGTTAAATCTGTAGGTGTAGCTTTGACCCGGTGGAATTGGGCATTGCGTTACATACGCCGCCCCATCGGCCCACCCACTTAGAAACTGAAAAATCCCATGCCTGCATGGGTAAATAAAAATAAATCAGACAATGCCATGGTGATTTAATTTTATGATGATTAAATTATTACCTTAGATATTTTTGCAAATCAAAATAAAATGTTCTGAATTCAATTTTTGTATGATTGACAATTCAGAATTTAGGCAGGGCTTTCCGAAAGTCCCTTCTTAATATCTGCGTAATATCCTGAATTATTGATTACTAATTAATTATAACAGCCTTTTGAGATTTGGATAGTGATTGTTTTAATTAGTTAATTGATAATTGAATATGACATGGTAATTATATAATTGACCACAATTAACTGTTCGCTAAGATACTTTTTGAAGATTTGGGCTTCGGTTTTTTTTTTTGTCTTAAAAATTGGATCTGTTATCTGAAAATGACGGCCATGCAGTACTATGAGATCTTCTACAATTTGTGTTGCAACTATATTTTAAAATAGATCATTAATTTCACGATCACGTGTATAAAATAAAAATAAAAACATTTACACGCAACATAAAAATTAATAGATAAAAACACCGAATTAAAATATAACATTTACGGATGGAAAGGACTAACATTTTTAAGAAAAAAACATACTCCTGTTAGTTAATCTATAAAATGAAATTACAACTACATATATATCCTTTACATATAGCGAATATATCGTATGTATTTTTATTTTGAGTTAGTCTCCCATGAACCTAGTCTATGCTATAAATTTGAATTATTTGACCAACTTTGTTAATTTTCAACACATTTTTCTAAACTATTAAACTTGACCCGTATTATACTCTGGGTAGGGTCAAATATTATGAATTAAAAATAAAGTTCATAGCATAAACTAAGTCTATACAAGTTTTGTCTTTTATTTTTTATCTCACATCTCCACCTAATTAAAACTTTGATGTGCATCTCATCTTATCTCTTGTCACGTCTCACACAGAGACATGCGTACATTTAATGTATTTTAACATATTCATCTATAAACCCAAAAACACCGGGACAACAATTTTGGTACAATAACAGAAAATTACTTAATAATTTTTATTTTTATTTTATAATAAGGGAGAGACGAGAAACTCTTACCAATGGATGGTTAGATTATAGGGAGAGTTGTTATTAACATGAACGACAAGGGTATCACCCTCGTGTACTCGAAGAGTTGGCCCTGGAAGACTGCCATTTACTGCAGTAATTACTTGGTTTCTGCATAGTCGATTCACGGTAAGATTTTGTACCTGCAATTAATCAAACACATAAATCTGTGAAAATTTATCTTGCATTATTGAAAAATAAAATATATATTCAATACCAATATGAAATTTAAAACAAAATCAATAATAATGTTGGGCTGTTTCAAGGAGTCACGCTTTAATTAGCACAAACATCAATCTCAATATAAAAACACACGTACTTCTATTTTTGTAGGGTTGGTGAAATTTATGAATATTACTTTAATATAGACTTTTAATTGCTAAACAACACGTATGACTAACTGCATGATAGTGAAATTAACCATGAAGAAGTACTGTTTACATGCATATTGGACTATTACGATTAAATTATTACATAATTAAGTAATGACTCAACAGTCAACAATATGTAATTTTAATAAAATAGTATTTCACTATTATCATTCTACAAATAAGAGATGAAAGAAAACGCAATGCATGGAAATCCATCAAATTTTGTTTTACTATTGCCTCTAATATTTAGGAAGCCATATCAGTGAAAAAAAAAAACATAAAATGTGAAAATCTATATTACTCGATTCTGCATGCAATCAAAGTACTCAAAAAAATTAAGAAAAAAAAAACAAGATAAGTGACAGCAATTACATGAAATGAATGTTCTACAATTGCAGCTGAGGCAAGTGAAGAAGAAGCCAAAAGAGCCAAAGCCCATGCAACAAAGACTAAAGAATGCGCCATTGATTTGAAAGATCAACAGATTTCTTTACTGTATATATATCGTGAACAAGATAAGACTCCTATTTATATAAACTTTGATGAACTATCGAATAACGATAGATAACTTTATTAATTAAGTATTAATTCTGCATATATTTTTGTTTGATGGCTTCCATATGGCGTGTGTGCACATATTTATAGACTTGCTTCCATATGCCGTGTATGTAGAAAATTTAAAATTAATTAATAACGAAATAGGAAGTTTAAAAAATAAAATTCAAAAGGACTTAATAATTTACTCATTGCGTGAAAGAATAAATCTAATTCTTGATTGGTTGATATCCTACAAGGAATTGAAAATTAGGGTTAGGAAAAACTTCGTTACCTAACGCTTTGAGTTGGCCATCAATGTAGCTAAATATGTATATTCTAATAGATACATGCATATTATTATATAACATATTTTTAATAATTATTAGGATATATATGTAGTTGCGTAAAAGTCGTACAATGGTTGTTTATCAATCAATTTCACCGTATAGACTGTTTAATTGAATATTTTGTCAAACATATCTCTCTAGCTTTGTGGTTTTCAGCTTTGCCACTCCAACCGTAATCCCAGTTCAAACATATCTTTCCTTTTTTAATTTATATTTCTCAAACTAAATTACAAAATGGGACTCTAGCTTGTGCATGGTATTTTCCTTTTTTGATATATATTTCTCTAGCTAAAACTGGGACATGAGCCGCTGTGATGATAATTAGAATATCACCGTTGATGAGGTGATTGGAAGAATTCCACTATAAATAAGGATACAATTACAACAATAATGACCAAGAATTAATGACCAATAATGACCAAGATCTAATCTATTAATTACATATTAATGACCAATAATGATCAAGATCTAATCTATTAATTACATATTAATTATCCTTAATATATAAATTAATTATCCTTAATAGCCGCTTTTAAGTATAAAAACGTATTATATATACATGCTCTAGTTAAAACGTATTATACAATACATGATGTTCTCGTTAAATACGTACTTCTCTAGAATGGTAGTTATATTGTTACGTGTTGCTCTAATTATGAAATAAATTGAAATAAATTATAATTGTTGGTTAAAAATAGTGGAATAATTAAAGAGATAAATGATATTCTTTTCGTCCCAAATTCATTTGTACATTTACTGTGTGCTCGAAGTTTAAGGTAGACTTGTTTATTAGTATTTGTGGTGATAAAGCGATGGGTAATATAGATAATTCAACTTTATTGAAGAGTAGAATAATTTCCCTAAAAAAAAAAAAGTAGAATAATATTTATTAAAGGTGATAAAATAATAAAGTGTTGAGGGTATAAGGAGAAAAAAAGTTTTTTGGTCCCATAACTTTCCTGTAATTCCAATTTTGATCCCATAACTTTTGTGTTTGTCCAATTTTGATCCTATTTAACTAGGGGTGGCAATCTCGGACACGACACGATAACACGACACGAAAACGACACGAAAATTGCGGGTTAGTGTTTGGGCTTATCGTGTTCGTGTCCTAATCGTGTTGACCTGATAAGGACACGAAAATTTTGTGTCGTGTTCGTATTTGTGTCGTATAAACCCGTTAAACACGATAAAATTAACAGATGACACAATAACCCGTTAGCAATCTATTAACCTGTTAGGGATCCGATAACACGTATCTGATAATGACACGAAAATAACACGTACACGATAAAGACACGATAAAATTTCAAGTTTTAAATTAAATATTATTATTTTTTAAATATATTTTTTAAATCCCAGATTTAATCGTTTCAACTTCTACAATCTGAATCTAGTCATCTACACAACTACACGCACGACGGCACAAGTCACAACACACATTTACTCATTTATTAAATGTTCTTAGTTCTTATCAAATTTCAATGAGAGTGTAGAGAGAAAAATTAGGGTTTTTAGTTTTCTCATCGCCGTGAAACAACTCCACGCTCCATTCTCCATCTTCGACTCCTTATCTCGAATCTTCATCCACGCTTCTCAATCTCAAAGGTTAGTCTTCTCTCTTCACCATCACGTTTTTAGTGGTTTTCCTGTTGGGGCACTAGGAATTTTTTGTTATTGTAGTTGTAGAAAATATATGTTTTCAAAATTGAAATTAGTGCCTTTTTATTTGTTCTATTTTCTCAGTTATAAATTGAGTGTTGTTGCCATTTTTTGGGATGAATTTATATACTCAATGTATCCTGTTCAATCGTGTTGGATCGTGTAATTTAAATTTTAATATTATCCAAAAAAAAACTGTAATTATCGTGTCGTGTCGTGTTGACACGAAAATTTTCGTGTTCGTGTCGTGTCGAGACGTTTGCTTATCGTGTCGTGTTCGGATTTTAGCTTATCGTGTCGTGTCGATATCGTGTCGACACGATAACCGATCCGATTACACGATTTGCCACCCCTATATTTAACTAAAACGACATCGTTTTGGATAGAAAGGAACTGAAAAATTAATTAGTTTACAATGTATTAAGATACATATGTATTTAAATAAAAAAGTCAATAGAAGACAATCAAATCAACCCCAAAACAAATAAAAAACACTCCGGAAAGAAGACTAAGAGAAAAAAAGAAACATTCCCCAAAATATGATATGTATTTTCCCAACAGAGTTTTTTGCACTTTTGGTCCCATGAACCACACCATGTTTTCAATCTAGTCCCACTACTGACAGAACTAGTCCCATAAGAATTTTAATTTGCAAATGTGGTCCCACCGTGACGGAAACTGTTAAATCGACTTGCAAATGTGGTCCCATAAATTATGGGACATAATTAATTAACAATTAAGGCTTAACCACCTTTTAACCACTTGTATTTTTAGTCTCATAAGTTATGAAACATAATTAACACAAAATTAACCAATTAACTTACCTGGGCCCACTTGCACATATGGTCTCATAGGTTCCAAAAATCCAAAATTCTTCCCTCCATTTCTTTTGGCGCCAATTTTCAGCTAATCACGTTTTTTGGCGCCAATATACTTTCACTTTTAGTCCCATTGAATTCAAATTTAATAAAAAATGGTGGAAAAATCAAGTCTTCTCCAAATAAAATGAAGGTTTTCTCTCAATCTTCATATTCACAAATCTTACCAAATCCCTCATCATGAGTATGTGATTCTCCCATCCTGGTGTCCATGACAGCCGCCTTCTGCATCTTTTCTTTCTCTATCTTCTTTCTCCACGGCGGGCAGCGAGAGCGGACGGAACCGAGCGCGGCGGCGGCGAGAGCAGAGGGTGCGGCGTGCGCATGTCGGCGAGCGTCTTCTTTCTCCAGGGCGGCGAGAGCGGGGGATGTCGCGCGCTACTCGGCGACCGCAGGCCGTGAGGGTTTTTTTTCTTGTTTTTTTTATGAAATCCGGCGGTTCACCGGTTCTCGGTTTTCACCCGGTTTTTTTGGTTTTTGTCGGGCGGTTTAATAGTAGTTCTGGGCACCCCTATTGAGCCGCCCAGTAGCGGTTCTCCGGTCCGACCGGTCCGACCGGCCGGTCGGACCCGTATTTTAAAACATAGCCAAATATTGTAGACACGGAGATTAAGAAAAAGTAGGAGATAATAATATTAAATAGTGTAAAGTGCATTTGGTGGAGGAAAATAATAGTATTAAATGGTGTAAAGTGGATTTGGTGGAGGGAATAATAATATTAAATAGAATTGAAAGTTATTTTATTTCCTTTTTAGGAATGACCAAACAAAATTAGGACGACTATTTACGGAAAGTGGACAATCAAAGTTAGGACATATGGAGTAGTATTTTATGTGATAAAGTGATAAAGTGTGTATATCTATTTTAAGAAGTGTTCCTTAAAGATTGAGACAAAACATTGGGGTGGCCTTCCATTTTAATATCCATTGCATGCATACTATATTTTAAATAAAATCACTAGTTATTTTGATGTGTTTTAAACACATATTATATAAAAGTTAGATTAAATAGCAAATTAAAAAAAAATAAAAAAATTGGTACAACCAATGAATTGTTGTTACTAGTTAAAACCATGGACGGACCTGATATTGTCATTTTGTACTCGAAGAATTAATTGTTTCTGGAAAATTACATAATTTATGCATAGCCTAATGTAAGATTAGTGAAAATTGATTTTACATTAGGCTAAAACAAATTAAAGAATTTATAACAATATATATAATAATATATATTTTCTTCATCCTTTTTTTTATTACTCAAGTCAAAATGACATGAGATTTAATAAGAGAATTTTTTTATCGTTTATGGAATGAGAAAACTAAATAAGGACATTCATTTATGGATTTTGAGCAACCAAAAACAAGACGGTAGAGTAATAAAGATCTGATATTCAATGTTGAACTATATATACGAAATACTAGCTAGGGTCGAATAAAACTAGAGAATAGAAGTGTTGTTATAAAAAAAAAAAACAAGAGGAGAAACAACTGCATGAAATGAAGGCTCAAGTTGGACGAAGAACAACCCAAAAGAACCAAAGTCCACGCACGCGCCACTAGAAGGATTGAATTAATCAGAAAAGTAATAGTATAATGATAATTTACCCAGAATTGCGTGAAAATAAATTAATATACTATGAAACTTGATTGGTTGTTAGTTAATACTAGACGGAATTGAAAATTAGGCAGGTTATTGGTGGAAACTTCTTTACCAAACCTTTTTGAGTTCATTATAATATTAACAAAGCCCAAACCCTACGTCTAAGAGTTCGATTTATTTAATGATATTTTCCATTTTTATTCAAAAAAATTGAGGGAAGTTGGAATACATGCAGGTCCTTTCGAGTACGCTAAACAGTTTGTTATTATTGTACAAAATCTAAATTTATTCTATACACATCTTTGAATATATATAACCAGGCTGTGTATTTCTAATTGAAAAGAAAATTATTTTTGGAAGCATATAGTATTTAACTAAAAAATTGTTCAAGGAAAATCATAATTTGTACAAGAGAAGTAAAAGATATTGTAGGTTTTTCCAGTCAAACTGACATTGGATTGATGGAGGTGCAACGACTAACAGTATCAAAAGATATAGATTTCATTTAGAATATTGCTTGCGATTTCAATCCATTAATATCTTATAATATACGCTCATTTTCTAATCTTTTTATAATAGCTACTGCAATTCTGACTTTATTATCAACTAATTACGTTTGTGGATATCGATCGATGATGCAAATATGCACACGTATCGATATTATAACTAGTTTTCGTGGAAGATTTCAATTATGCATTTTGTCAATATCCGGTACTTAATTTAATGTTTATGTAAGACTTAATTTGTAAATCTAATCTAATTGCCAGTTTTTTTTTTATATATAGTTGCAATATAATCTAATAGTACATGTTCTCTTATGTGTAATTCTAATTCACTTTTCGTTAGGTAAAATGATGATATTTGTCAATATTTTTTAGTAGTTGGGATTAATAGGCGGATCAATTAGTGAGCCAGCCAGTGCAATCAAAACCTAATGTATTACTCCATTAGCCCACCTTCATTTTATTGAGTGAGTCCACCTCAATTTAAAACCTCACTTAAATCACACATAGTCCCACCATTTTGAAGAGAAATTGAGTAGTAATTTTGTTAGTTCACGTTTAATATCTAAATTTTTTGTTAAGAAAATTACATATATAAAGAAAATAAGGGACGGAAGCAATAATTTTTTTTGGGTAATGTTCAATTTTTTTGATATGTTCAACATGTGTAATATTTTGTTCTTATGGATAGAACAAATTTGTACAAAAATAAATAAAATAATTGCACATAAAAATAAAATTGCAGTAATAATTTTTTTGTTATGTGCAAAAAAAAATTAACGTGAGAAGTTATGTAATTTTTTAATTAAGCAATCGATGAAACTCTTTAATTTTTTAATGAAGAAAAGACAATCAACAATTGTGAAAAAAAAAATTAAGGGACGGAAGCTCTTTTGTCTTGAAAATTAGTTTTGATAATTTAGATTTGTGAAGGAAAAATTTAAAACTTATAACTTATAGTTGGGGTTATTTTTATACATTTATAGTTTATTTTGAATTGAGTTGTAACATTTTTTTTAGTTAATAATAGTAAAAGGTCATTCCAAATTGTACCTAATCTTATATCTAAATTTTATTTTGTAATTGTTTTTAAAAATTGACAAGCTCGAGCCCGTTTATATATTTTTTAACGGACGTCTCTATATTGAATTTCTATAACTTGTTAATGAACTTTTCAAGACAACTCAAAGCAGCAACAATAATTTTTATATATTAATAGAAAATTTGTTCAAAAAAAATATTTATTGGTTTGAAAAATGAAATCGAAGCAAAATATGACTTTCATTTCAATTAAACTATATTTTATTGGGATTTAGGAGACACTTGCCCTTAATTTTTGAGAATCCTTTTTATTTAAAAATGAAAAAAACCCTCCATTAAATTATATTAAGTGGGGTTTGACTCCAAGTCTTTATATTTTTATAATTTTAAATTTTTATATAGTTATTTAATTATTATTTATAAATTATTAAAAAACGAGGTGATTTTTTTTTTATATCTAATTATTATTAATATACCATTAAGTATATAATTTATATATTAATAATTGTTCATTAAAAAAATATTCATTTCTTGTGCAAATGAAATCGAAGCAAAATATGACTTTCATTGCAATTAAACTATATTTTATCATTTAAGACTAATACATTGAGAATACATTGAGACAAAAACCAACTTCACAAAAACCCTGTTTTTTTTACTTAATATTTTTATTTCAATATAATTTTTTTTTTAATATTTCTAACTTCATTATTAATATATAAATTATATACTTAATGATATATTTATAATAATATTTTATAGATAATAATTAAATAAATATATAAAAATTTAAAATTATAAAAATATAAAAATATAAAGACTTGGAGCCAAACCCAACTTAATATAATTAATTGATGATTTTTTTTTGTTTTTAAATAAAAAAAATGAAGAAAATAAACCAAAATTCTTATGAAAGGCCCATCATCCCAAAAAAAATGGGGGTTTCACACTACATTTTTAAAACCACGAGGGGGTTTCACACAATTTTCAAACCACAGGGGGGTTTGGCACCGATTTTTCAAACCACAGGGGGTTTTACACAATTTACCCCAAAAGTATATATGCTAATAAATGGAGTAGAAAATTAGGAGATATATTCGTTTTATAGTTAGCCAATTAAAAATTTAATCAGTTGTGGACAATATTAAATTATTAATCAGTTCATATCTATTTATTTGTTCAAATCGAGGAATTTCACCAAAATTGAAATTTAATGTGATGAAGAAATACTTTCAATGTTGTACTTTTAGCAACCGTTATTTTTCCAAGTTGGTATATCAGAATATATATATTTTTAAAACAAATTTATAATTAAAAAAATGAAAGCAAAATTTTAAAAAGTATGAAAGGTATAAAATTCTAAAATGATGGCGCATTGGCTTCAAGAAAAGTTGTAGGACATGATAGTCACATACGATGTTATAATTGAGATTTAAACCAAAATCATCCAATAACTTTGTATATTTATTAAATGATTTTATAATTATTATTTTTTCCAAATTAGACTCATGTATATTCAATTTGATTAAATTTAGTTCTAAACTGAGGTCGCTCAAAATTACCTAAAACGTAGTCGTTTTGGGCGTGTGTAGGACACCCCCAATTTTAACCAGAATATATAAGGCACACGTTCAAAACGACATTGTTTTGGACAATTTTGACCGACCTCCGATAATTTCGACATATTTGTCTTAAAAGAGGGAAGTGAGCACTTCTTTTTTTTTTCTTCAATAAGAAAGTGAGTAAGATTTTTTTGCTCTAAAATGATAAGGGTGTATACTTCAATAAAAGTTGCATGACGTATAATAGTTACTTGCATGCCTATACATGGTACATATATGTCACATTCTCATCCATGCCCTAAATAAGCGTTACATATCAAGTTATAATTCCAAAACGACGAAAAATTGATTTAATTTGATACACGTACAGATGATTTATTATAAATATGAATACTTTTATTCAAAAACACAATGTTATTTAAAATTCATTCCATCCTGATAAAACTTAAGACCACGAGGAAAAAAAGGAAGTATAGTATGTTTTGAGAGAGAAATAAAGAAGTAATTGAATGTGCTCGGTGACACAGCATAAACGTATGTAAGATGAAACTCAACAAGCATTGGATTATTCTCAAGCAAGAGCCCCCATAAAGACTCTAGTTTAAGTGAAGTCAGATTTGGAGCTGAAATCTTAATGGCCGAAGAAGGGTAGCAGTTGAAGATCTCAAGGTGTTTTAACGCGAGCAATGAGCCACAAATTTCAACCTCTGACATTTTATACGAGCCTTGCACAATTAACTTTTCAAGCAACGGGCTATTACATAGAAAGAAGTCAATATCTTCACCAGTCACATTAACACCTCTCAAATGCAAAGCTTTTAGAAACTTAAAGTTAAAAAGTGTCAATGAAGGTGGTTTACGATTGCTTCGCCCCAAAAACTCTACACGGAAGTCATACGGCGTGTATAATCCTACAAGGCTCAACTCCAACCTCCGAACTCTATTTGCAAAAGCAAATACAAGCCACTTTGTGATCGTCTTGGTGCATGGTTTTTGATAATCAAAACAGATCCTGAATTCGTCCAATGTTGGAGCTTTATGTGATCTCAGGACCGAGTTCACCCAATTTCTATACTCCCGCCTCTCCGCATTACGTACTTTGTAGTATTTTTTATGCTTGTCCAAGTCATGATCGCCATCAAAGTTGAGACACGAGGAATATGTCCACAAGTTCCTCCATCGAGACGAAAAAACACTAGTACGTGCGGCTTCCCTCAGAGGTAGGCAAGACAGGATAACAAGCAGAACATCATCGGGTAGTCCACTTAACCAATCATCATTATGGCATGCCTTACCAAGAAATAATAATTATTAGGAAAAGAAAAAACATTAACAAATGCCCATAACTACAGAAATTCTAGTTACTCGCCCCCTCAATTATAGTACATGTCTATCTACAAACAATTTGCTCTACAGTAACTCTAAATTCGAGTATCAGCCTTAATTTAATGTTCCAAATTGAAGAAAAAACTATCACCTGGCCTTGAAAAACTATCATTAGGGTTTACAATGCCGGATCCAAAAATTCTTAACAGGCATGCAAAATTATAGAAAATATTTAAAATAAAATAAAATTATACAATTCAAAATGCAAAAGTAAGATCCTAAAAAATGAGTATCATAAACAAAATATAGACAATCTATAATTTAATAACATATAATATTAAGAGTAACAAACAAAAAGCTTTTTATCAAAAAAAAATATTATAATTGTTCTCGACGAGTTCTCATATATATTTTGAAAGTGGTTCAAAATGTCATTGTTGCTCATTTGCCAATGATTTCATAGTTTAGTTGGCAACATACTTCAATTTCTAAACCTAGGGACGGATCCAGAATTTCGTTTTAAAGGGGATGAAATTTTTCATTGAACAAGGGAGTCAAAAATTTAATATTCCAATGGGAGCGAAATGAAAAAAATCATACGATTTTAAAGCATAAATATAATATTTTCTAGAATGACATAAGGGAGTTAAAATTTTAATATTCCACATGTGGATCCGGCAATGAGGGTTTATATATGTTTAAAACCAAAAGCATGTACATATAGCGTGACCCATAACAAGAATGAATTTGTAACTATTACTTTATCATTAATCAAGAAAAAAACCCCCTTTTTTTATAGAAAAACTCACCTCTTCGGGCTGAAACATGGGACCGAGATTGACACGCTTCACACCCATCAACGCTTGACTCTTGTGATGGAACTCAAATTTCCGACATATTTTTCCGTGTAAGAGATTAAGAAAAAAATCAAAGGGTGATTTGAAATCTGAATCAGGGCGGCGGCAAAAAGTGCTGGTTTTATTGATTACCGAAATTATAGCAGCGTGCTATTAATTTAAAAAACTGGGTTTCAAAATTCAAAGGTTTAGTGATTTTCTAATGGACCTGTTAAGAAATTGATTGACTTAACATGTTTTGGAAGATCTCAATTTTCAAATATCATCACGCAAAATGGAAATAGACAAAGAAAATCAATTATATTAAATCGAATGATATCTTGACAAGTTTGGAAAAAATAGAAGATCAAATTATAAATTAGACCGGTTTGCAAAATTAGGCAATCAAATCTATATCAACTCATTAGAATGTGGCACATGTCGATACGAATGAAGAAGAAAAGTGTTAATTTATAATTAATTCCCTATTAAAAATTTATAATTAGTTTTGTTAAGCCAAAACAAAATAAAAATATCTTAATAGGGCCTCGAGAGCTAACAATTTAGAAGGCCTTGATGCATAATAATTATAATAAAAATTCAGTAAGCTTAATAGTACGATACACTATCTCGCCACACATTAATTAACATTTAGAAAATTTTCGGCAAAGCTTTTGTTGGTTGTATAGTTTATACTTTTTAGTGATTGAGTTTCATTTCGTTTTGTATTTTGTTGCTAACATTATTTACCCTTTATATAATTGGTTAAGATTTTAATTTGTTCTAAATAAATTTAGGTGTGTTAGGATTAAAGCAGCAATTATGGAGAAAATAATGAAAGCAAGAATTAAGGAACAAACAATTTGGTTACCCAGTTCGTCAGGAATGACTATGTATGGGGGCACTACCAAGCCAGGAGATCTACTATTTTCGAGTGATGTGGTGATTATACAATTACAATGAGTCAAAAGTGTTTAAAAATGAGACATGGGCCTAAAACCCTAAAATCCGCGAGCAGGCTTCCGGAACCGCTCGACCACGGGCCTTGGTTGAGCGGTTT
Organism: Stenogyne calaminthoides; assembly: GCA_037126765.1. Lineage (NCBI taxonomy): Eukaryota > Viridiplantae > Streptophyta > Magnoliopsida > Lamiales > Lamiaceae > Stenogyne > Stenogyne calaminthoides. The sequence continues at coordinate 1,800,478 of JBBCBC010000045.1, read as the reverse complement.
TGCTCGAGCTGACCACCTGGTCGAGCGCCCTCTGGGCGCTGGAAAGGGGGGCGCTCGACCGTGCATAAGTGCTCGACCACGAGCCAGTGTCGGCACCTCCCGGTCTTTGCATCCGGGTCTCCATGACCCAACAATCTCCACCGAGCCCGACTCCAAGCGTAACTTGTCTCCTCCGTTTGAATGATCTCTCTCTCACTGGTAGTAGTGTCGGGCCTTCATCTTATTTTCCAAGGCCAGTTGAAGTCATGCATAACTTCAACTTCTCTAAGGTCACAACCTTAGTCAACATGTCAGCAGGATTCTCACTTTCTCGAATCTTCATCAGTTGTAAGATCTTGTTCTCGATGAGGTAATGTATGTGTTGTGTTCGATATAATTACTCACTTTAATCGAACACGTCAGAGGGACACGTGTAGTATTCAACTATTAAAATAACCACGCTCGATGGATAAGTGTGCACGCCGCTTGACGAACAAACAAGTTTGTTAGTCAGCTCGCCACTTGTCAACCATGCGAGTATGCTCGCCTACTAAGCAAGTTTTGTTCGCCAGCTCGCCATTTACCAACCAAGATTGCTCAACCAGCTTACCGAGCAAACAGGTATGTTCGCCAGTTTACCGAGCAAACATGTATGATCCTGAAGAGATGTTGATCGATCGACCAAGTTGATCGGATCGGGGAAAGAAGAAATCGATAGCTTTGAGTCAAGTGACCTCGTGGTCGGGATGTCCGATTGAAGAATCGAACTCAAGAAGCCTCGAGTAACACGAAAGGCTCAGACATGCTCGATGCTCAGATAACCTGAGGGCTCGGACAACCTGAAGAACTCAGACATGCTCGATGAGGACAGTATTCCGGCATAAAATTGATGTGGTTGAAGGGGCGAACAAAGCAGTTAGTCGAGCAAAAGATTGATTTGGACGACCAAAAGAGTGCCTTATAGACAAGCAAGTGCAAAGATCAACCAGGAAGACGAAGTTGGAAACGTGGCAGCATTACATGAGTTCTTGCAAGACTCGAAGTCTCCAGCTCATGCTTGCCAAACCAGCTCATGCTTGTCAAAGTACTATAAATAGAAGAAAAAACAACAAGAGACAGGTTCACAAAAAATTTCCCAGAGTGGTGAGGTTCAGAAAAATTCCAGAGCTCACAAAAATCCCTAGCACTCATATACTTACTTTCCAAATCATCTTCTTTCATAGAAGTGTTCCTCATAAGAAGTATCGTGTATTGTATGTGTAAAACTCGCAATACTACATCCCTGGCTTGGAACGCCCCCAGAGTAGTCATTTCTTGACGAACTGGGTCAACAAATTCATGTTATTTACAGTATATATTACACGTACATATTTTGTTTGTGAGTTGTCATCGAATTAGCCACATAATATTCTCCATATAAAACGACTCGCAACAATTGGCGCTAGAAGGAGGGTATCAAAAAACCAACCCATACACAATCCCGTAGTTAGCCGAGGCAGAAAAAAGAAATATAATGCCTCAATCTAGGAATACACAGACGGAGAGGTCGGGACAAAGCCGACCTCACGATCGAAAAGAGGCTCAGCGTCAGCCTCACAAAGATCAGACAGTGGAGACCATCAATCTTGAAGATATTGCCAACGATCCGGCGGCCACAACAAAGGCCATCACTTTCTTACGACGAGCACATAAAAGAGAGGGCGAAAAAAAGAGTTGGCCAAGTTGAAAGATTAAGTTGATGATGATCGACGCTCGCATACACCTGATAGCGAGCAAGTTAAGTTAAAAGCTGCACGGAAGCGGGCTAATAAAAAAACAGATGATATGTCGAATGATGAGCAGCCTCAAGGGTCCAGACCATCAGCTTTTTTACGCTTGAGGCTCTCCGTCAAAGACCGAATCGGCAATTATAGGTGACAGGATCCCGGGAGGGAACAACCGATAAACATTCCCGCTCCCTCAGATCCTCATGATTGTCCGTATCCCGAACAAAAATCGGCTGGAACAAAATTGTCTATCCATCATCGATTGGGTAGTCAAGCACAAACTTGTAAAGGGGGACTGCCCCATCACGAGCATGACCTTTGGGTCCTCATGATGGGATCTGACCCGATCCAAGTCTGTCGGTTCCACAAAATTTCTTTGAAATGCAGAAAGCCATCGAAGGCTTACTGGGCCGGCACTGGTCGCAACTAAAGGACTCGCCGAGGCGAGCACAATACCACCGCCGCCGCCACTAACACCGGCGATCATGGCGGTTAAATACAAAGAGAAAGTGGCGAAGATCCGACCACCAATCCCCATGTTCGATGCTGAGTCTGACCCACATGTTCATCTTAGCAAATACTCAGACTTTATGATCGCCATGGGCGCCACCGACGCGACACAGTGCCGATCATTCCCCATGACTTTGGGTGATCGAGCACATAGATGGTTCTCTACTTTGCCCGTTGCGTCTATCACATCTTTCGCTCAGTTGGGACAGAAATTCCTGTCCCATTTCTCATCCATGTGTGCTTGCCCAGCACCAAAACAAAGGTTGGCACATTTTTCCCAACTAAGGGGTGAGTCAGATCGAGCATACATCGAAAGATTTGATAAATGTTTGTATGATGGGGCCCCAGTCGAAAAGGATGCCAAGATCCTTGCGGTGGTCGGAGGCCTGACCCTGAATACTGATATGTGGAAAGCCATGCATCAAGATTGGCCGAACACATATTCCGAATTCTGAGAGCGAGCAACCAAGATCATAGCCATGCAGGATCTGCTCGCCCAATCACGATTGGGTCAGGAAACAACAACAAAGAAAGTTTTTGGAAAAAAAATGATGAATGAGGGGGGGTATAAACCCCCAGGGTCTTTCAAACTATTCGAAGAAAGAGCAGAAGCAAACGCCCTACGAAGTCTTCTGGGCGTTTCAGCATAAACAATTTTTAATCGAATCAAAGATCGGGACATGTTGGATAGGCCACGAAGAATCATAATGGATAAGAATCGGCTTAATGCTTCCAAATATTGTAATTATCACGAGTACATCGGGCATAATACAGAAGATTGTCGCGATTTACTGCGTCAACTTTGGAAGTTATACGAAGAGAATCATCTTACACAGTTCCTAAAAAAACCGGCGAGCAGAGACTCCCGAACAGAAAAAACTGGAGATCGTAGGGGTAAGCGAAAGGCCGAAGAAACATCTGACAGTGATCCCGAAGAATCCAATAAAGAGGTCTGAATTACCCAAAAGAGGGGCTCCTACTATGGGTAGAGGTCGAGAAAGTCAAGAAATCCACATGATACGTCCTGAATATGGTCCAGTGGGTGGATGTTATCAGGCACCGACATTATCGAACAGACGAAAGAAGATGGAGATGCGTGCCATGCAAAGCATCCATCAGGTGAAGGTGGCGAGCACATCAGCAAGCACGCCACCCTCTCACCAAATCATGTTCTCAGAAGACGATCTCGACGGTATAATCACCCCCCACAATGACTCTCTAACCATCAGTGCTTGACTTCTCGGTTTGAAGGTGCATCGTCTCCTGGTCGACACCGGAGCATATGCGAACATTTTGTTCGTCAACACTCTGCACCAAATGGAGAAGCAAGTTGGGGACTTGAGTAGCTATATAGAACCATGTGATCACACCATCATGGGTTTCGGGGAATCTGTAACCCGACCCTATGGTATGATCAGGTTAGGAGTCGAGTTAGAATCAACTCTGAATCCGGAGATCCGACGAACTAGAATGCTAGATTTTGTAATCGTCGATGCTCCGTCTACTTATAACGGGTTTCTAGGTCGCCCGTTTATTCAGGAATTTAAAGCTGCATGTTCGACTTATTATTACTGTGTTAAATTTCCAACACAAGATGGAACGGGTAGCGTAAAAGGTGACCAGAAAAAAGCTCGAAATTGTTTGCTATCATGCGCGCCAGAAAAACAAAATATCGTTAACATGATGGAGCAAACATGGGAGATCGGAGAGTCAAGCCAAAATATCCTTTGACGAGCACACCTCCATGCGCGAACACACAATCCGGGATGGTAACTCATGTCCCAGATCTCCCAGATCTAATGAACATTGATCCGCCAAGCGAGCTATCGGACCTAGAACCTCGTGTAGGTTTTGAACCTATGGAGGTAGATGACGAACACCGGGGGTCGATCGAAGATCCTCGGTGGAAGCAAAAGAGAAAGTGAGAAACACATGTCAAACAACTGGAGTCTGTCAATATCGACCCGAACAGACCGGAATTAGAAGTGTTCATTGGTTCGGAATTACTGGAACCATTCCGAACAGAAATGATCGCATATCTTCAAGCAAATCTGGATGTGTTCGCTTGGTCACATGAGGACATGGTTGGCATAGATCCTAAACATACATGTCACTCCCTCAACCTTGATCTAACACAAACTCCAGTAATCCAGAAGCGCAAAAAGTTCAGTCCGGAGAAGTATGCAGCTATGAATAGTGAAATCAAAAAGTTGCTCGATAATAAACTGATTCGAGAAGTAAAATGCCCAAGATGGCTTGCGAACCCTGTGCTCGTCCGCAAGTCTAATGGAACTTGGAGACTATGTATTGATTTCACTGATTTAAACAAGGCATGCCCGAAAGATAATTTTTCGATGCCACATATCGATTATTTGGTCGATAATACAGCAGGACATGAGCTCATGACCTTCATGGATGATTTTGCTGGCTATCACCAAATACCCATGCATCCGGATGATCAAAAGAATACGACATTCTGCAGCGAAAAGAATATGTATTGTTGGCAACGCATGCCATTCGGATTAAAGAATGTCGGAGCAACATATCAACGTTTGGTGAACAAAATGTTCGACGAACACATCGGCCGAACAGTTGAGGTGTATATTGATGACATTGTGGTAAAAAGCGAACACAAGGAAGAACACATCATCCACCTCGCACAAACGTTTGATATTCTCAGGGAGTACAACATGAAGCTAAATCCGAAGAAATGCAGCTTTGGAGTTCACTCAGGAAAATTCCTAGGACATATGGTCAGTCAACGGGGGATTGAAGCGAACCCATCAAAGATTCAAGCCATGCTCGACATGCAGGCCCCTAGGAGTGTGAAAGAGGTCCAAAAATTAACCGGACATTTGGCTTCCGTAAGCCGGTTTATATCACGAACTGGGGACAAATGCAAACCTTTCTTTGATGCATTAAAGAAAGGGAAATTCCAGTGGACAGAGCATTGCCAAAATGCATTCGAGTCATTAAAGCAGTACCTTGCAGATACTCAAACACTATCTAAGCCTGTTCCAGGCGAACAACTTTATCTGTATCTTGCTGCATCTGAGCATGCAATTAGCGATGTGCTCATTCGGGCAGAGGGGACGACACACTTGCCCGTTTACTATGTAAGCCAGGTGCTCAAAGAAGCCGAGCTCCGGTACCCTCCACTGGAAAAACTTGCATATGCTCTCGTCATGAGTGTTCGAAAATTGCGACCATACTTTTTCGATCACTCAGTCGAGGTATTAACCACATTCCCATTGCGATAAGTTCTCCACCGACCAGACACTGCGGGCAGATTACTCAAGTGGGCGGTGGAGTTAGCCCCACGAACAGCAATGAAGGGCCAGGCTATGGTCGATTTCATGGTCGAGTTGACATATCCACAAATGCCCGAAACAGCTGTCGACTAACCATGGCATATGTATGTAGATGGCTCATCAACAAGTTCAAGAGCTGGAGCAGGTGTGGTACTCATCAGTCCAACTCGACAAACTTTCACAACAACCATCCGTTTTGATTTCCTAGCTACAAATAATGAAGCCGAGTACGAAGCTTTGATCGCTGGACTACAGATGGCTATGACAATGGGAATTCAAAGGCTGATGATTTATAGCGATTCTCAGATAATCGTATTTCAAGTAATAGGCGAGTACGAGGCCCGAGGCGAACAGATAGCACAATATCAGCAACTAGCAAAGGAGTTGCTTGAACAATTCGAACAAGTTTACATAGAACAGTTACCACGATTGGGTAATTCGTTCGCTGATGCCTTGGCACGATTGGCAATGGCAAAAGGAGTGACGAACACGACGGACATTGTGGTCGTCACAACTTGTTCGCCATCAATCCCCAGAGTTGTGGTCGCCCATGTGACAGGCGAGCAAGAAATCTGGATGACTCCAATTTTAAATTACTTACAAAAAGGACTTCTCCCTGAAAATAAAGCACAAGCTACTCGCCTCAGATTACAATCTGCTCGTTATACTATCTTAGACGAGCATTTATACAAAAGAAGTTTCTCACTTCCACTATTGAAGTGTATTACTCCTGAAGAGGGTCATGTAATTCTGGAGCAGATTCATGATGGAGTATGCGGAAACCATACAGGTGGGCTTGTCCTGGCACATAAAATTATCAGACAAGGTTATTACTGGCCGACCCTCAAAAACGATTCGCTCGCGTATGCTCGCGTGTGTCATAAGTGTCAGGTACATGCCCCACTTATTCATAACCCACCTGAAGAATGTTGCGAGTCGTTTTATATGGAGAATATTATGTGGCTAATTCGATTACAACTCACAAACAAAATATGTAAGTGTAAAATATACTGTAAATAAGAGGAATTTGTTGACCCAGTTCATCAAGAAATGACTACTCTGGGGGCGTTCCAAGCCAGGGATGTAGTATTGCGAGTTTTACACGTACAATACATGATACATCTCATGAAGATGAATCGCTATGAATGAAGATGATTTGGAGAGAGAGTATATGAGTGTTAGGGATTTTTGTGTGCATGGTGGAACTCTGGAATTTTTGTGAACCTTACCCCTCTGGGAAATTTCTGAACCTTTTTCGTCAACCTGTCTCTTGTTGTTTTTTCTTCTATTTATAGTACTTTGACAAGCATGAGCTGGTTTGGCAAGCATGAGCTGGAGACTTCGGGCCTTGCAAGAACTCATGTAATGCTGCCACGTTTCCAACTCCGTCTTCCAGATTGATCTTTGCACTTGCTTGTCTATAAGGCACTCTTTTGGTCATCCAAATCAATCTTTTGCTTTCCGACCGCTTTGTTAGCCCTTCAACCACATCAATTTTATCTTGGGAATATTGTCCTCATCGAGCATCTCTTGACCCCTCGGGTTATACGAGCCTTCGGGATGTCGAGCATCGAGCATACTGACCCCTCAGGTTGTCGAGCCTTCCGGATGTCTAAGCATCGAGCATTATGAACCCCTTAGGTTGTCTGAGCCCTGGATATCTGTGCCCTCTGGTTATCTGAGCATTCTAGGTTGTCTTGAGTCCTCAGACTTGTCCGAAACCCTCGGGTTGTCGAGTCTCGATTTCTTGACTCGGCTTATCGATTCCTTCTTTCTGATCGATCGGTTTGGTGATCAGATCGACATCTTTTCAGGATCATTTTGCTCGGTTAGTCTGGCGAACATACCTGTTTGCTTGGTAGGCTGGTTGAGCAGCCTTGGTTGGTAAATGGCGAGCTGGCGAACAAAACTTACTTCATAGGCGTGCATACTCGCATGGTTGACAAGTGGCGAGCTGGCGAACAAACTTGTTTGTTCGTCAAGCTTCGTGCACACTTATCCATTGAGCGTGGTTATTTTAATAATTGAATATTACACGTGTCCTCTGACATGTTCGATTAATACTGAGTAATTATATCGAACACAACAATACCCCCCAGCCGGGTCGCTTTGTATTCATCATGGGGGCCCGGCTGTTATATTTTGATTGGGCCGACGTAAGCATCGTTTTGACTTCTGTGCCGGATTTTCAAAATTAAACCTGGTATCTATAAATACCTTATTTTACCGCGTCAATCTCTTTTCCTTCTTTTCATCTTCTTGTCTTTGTCTTCATACTCTTTTTCGTCTGAAACTTCCGGCAAGGGCATTATCATTTCGGCAAGGAATCTTATTCAGGTAACTATTCCATCCCCTTTTTAATTCCGATTATGGCTTCTCGTTCAAATTCCTCTACTTCAGTAGAATCAGAATCAAATCGCCATAGTTCCTCCTTCCCCTCTTTAGGTACAATTTCTCGTATCGACGCTGATGCGTCGGAGATGAATGTCTCGGGATCAAGGTCTCGTTGGCAAGTTCGGCAGCCGTTTGCCATTCTTTCCTCAGATTCCGATGATGCCCTAAATGAATTAGATAGGGATTTAGCCCGTACCGATTTTTTGGATGATTCAGATGAGGATTCTTTGCCCCAACCCCAAATTAGGTCTAGGGTTGTAAATAGGGATGATGATATTGTGAGGGAGGAAAATCTGATGGTTGAGAATGTTGACGAGTCGAACAGAGGATTCGACGGCGAGCGGAACACGGAGCTCGACATCCCTGTTGGTCTTCCTCATAGCCCAACATATAGCGAGTATAATGCTCGTTATAATTTTGATTGGCCCGAACAACCTCATAGAATTAGGGTTGAGAATGAGTACCCGGCGAGCAAAATTGCGAGCGTGATTGATGTAGATATGCTCGCTCAGCTGTATAGAAATTATGAAACTCCAAAAGATGTATTTTTCTGGGCGCCGGGTCTAGATGAGCGAGTAGACCAGCCTCCTGAGGGTCGTGTTGCTGTGAATCTGGACACAATGGAAGTGGGTCTTCGATTCCCACTTCATCCGGTTATTATGCGTTTGCTCGTAGAATGGAATATCACCATTACACAGCTAAAGCCGAATGGGTGGCACATGATTATGAGCTTCTTAACTTTGTTCGGCAAGACGAAGCCCGTTTATTATCCCACAGCCACAGAACTCTCATGACTAGTGCATTTGACTCGTCCCAAGGGCGAACATGGATGGTTGTTCATGCAGGCAAATGCCAAATGCAAAGTCATTGAGGATGTGCCGAACAAAATTACCGATTGGAAGGAGAAATTCTGGTTCGTTGGGGGCGATTGGAAGAGCCCGGCTTCTGGAAGTGAACCAGATGCTCGCTTAGATATCCCCACAGATTTTGGGGTTTACCAAGTAAGTATTTTTGTGTCTTTTTGCTCTTCAAATTTTGAACCGATTTTAACTTATTCTCGATTTCAGGAATTCCAGCTGCGACGGACAAAGAGACCAACGACGGCTATTTTAGCAGCATCTGGCAAATCGATCTCGAGCCTCGCTCAGAACGATCCGTGAAGACTTTGAATACCGCCGATCAAAGGAAGAAATGAGGCTTGTACGTGCCCCCTCACCATCTTGTTGCTGTTAATCCCGCTGGTAAGGATTGTTTTTTGTATTTGCATATGTGTTGTACTCTTTGTTCGCAACTTCTCTTTCCTTTATTAATGAATTGTTGTCTCTGACTTTCCTGAAAAATCCTTTGTTGCCGTGAGTACATCCGAGCATACTGAAATGGCTTGAACAAAAAGACCTCAAGAGCTTGCTCGAATTCAAACCGAGCGGGATGCTCAATGAGCAAATCGAGGGGAAGCGAGCAGGGTGAGAAAGGCGAGCGGCAAGCGTCTGAACACAGGAGTCGAGCCGAGGCCAAGAGGACAACTCGTTTAAAAGCGAAGCGAATGACGAACTCTGTCGCTAAAAAAAGACCAAGGAGGAAGCCCGACGAAGCGGGGGCAAGCGACCAGGCTCAGACGAGCATCGATGCTATTGGGGAGACCCCCACTACCGAAGCGATCAGAATGGCCGCCTCCGTGGTCGGTCCGGTCCGGTCGCTCAAATAGTCGAGATGGAGGTCTGTACATCTTCTCCACCTCCTCCAGGACCTCGGACTTGGACTCCTATGAACCCTCAACTCCGGTCTCCCGAGGATAAATCATTTTTAGGATGGGATCCTGCTTGGGCGAACAGGTACGTTTGTTCGCCCATTGAATTATTTTTTCCTTCAATTGATTTTGTTCGCTTTAATCACATTCGTTTGCTCGGGTGAACATGCAGGTTGAGCAGATTGGCACCTCTGATGCCCGAATTGAAAAATTATTACTGCTCACCGAGTGTTCGCAATGTTCTGGGTGTTCCCGAGCATGTTCAGAAGGCTTGCGAGACCCCCATTCGAGCATGGATGACTGAGCTTGAAGAGGCCACCAAGGGTCCAAAACCTTTGGAAACCATGCGACTTGGCCTAGTACATCATGGTCAATCTCTGGTTCTTCTTGAGAAGGCTTATGCCGAGTCCGCCAATCTTCATGCCAACTACTTGGCTCTTATCAGAAGTTTTGAAGAGAAGGTGAATGAGCTGAACAAAACTCAGGATGAACTGAAGTTGGCTTAGGGGCAAATAACCTCAGCTCAGGCGGAAGCTCGCAAAGCTCAAGAGGATGTTCGTCAGGCTCGGGAAGATGCTCGCCAGGCGAGGGAGGAGCTAGGCCTTGCTCAGGAGGAGGTGGTCGGCATTAGGAGAGTTCAAGATGAAATGAATGTCGAGCTTCGTAAACTCAGATCTGGAATTGAGGCTGTGGAACACGAGAAAGATTTGCTCGGCCAACAACTCCTTATTGCTGAAGAGACCAACACTCGTTTGGGTCTTGAAATTTCAAAGTGGCACTGTGAGGAGTATGTTGATTCTATGTCGAACTTCTCTTACATATGTGCTTTTGCTGATGCCATTCGTTCTGCTCGACATACGCTCACTGCCGAACAACTTGCCCCGCTCATATCCCATTTTCAGAAGTACCTGATCGACAACCCACCGGATCGCAACCTTCCGATATCTGATCTGAGTGATGTGTGCGACTTCTCCAATCTTCCTGAAGGGATCGAGATTGATGATCCTATATTGGACGAGGAAGATGGCTCGGATGCGGACATTGTTGATCAGGTGCAGAATGAACAGAGGGGCCCTCCCAAAACCGAGCAAAGTGCACTTCATGGCGAGCAGAATAGGCCTGACAATGCTGGAGGAGCTATTCCTGAAGGGGCCGAGCAGATGGGGCATGATTTGTTCGATACTTCGCTTCCGCCCACCCCCAACAATGAATTTGTTCCTTAGTGTAATTTTTGCTTTGCTGAACAATTGTTGTGTAATTTTTGTCTTCTTCTTTCTTGCTCGAACAATTTCTTTTGAACTTGTGTAATTTTTTGCCTTCTTCTCTCTTGTTCGAACAATTTCAAAGTTGAATGATTGAATTTTCTTATTGAACAATTTCCTCTAACCTGATCGTTGAGGATGAATGTTGTTGCTGATGAATGACTGATACTTGTGTTGCTCGATGTTTGTCTTGCTTTCTAGTTTATGCCTCTTTTCTTCTGAATGAATTCAAACATTGTGTTTGTCTATGTCCCCTCCCGACTTCTTTCGTTTTTGATTGTCTTATTGAGGTGCAATCTGTTGATCGTCTTATTTAGATGCGACCAGATGGGTTAACTTTATGCAACCCCCCCTTTCTTGGTTCGCGATCGTCTTATTTAGGCGCGATCACTTCGTACTCGGGCCATCTTATTTAGGTGCGACCCCGCACTCATCACTCGCTTTTGCTACGGGTATCTGTAAGTACGAGTCATCTTTTGCGACTGCGTACCCATTACTCGCTTTTTGCTGCGAGTATCAGAGTACGAACTCGTTCGTCAGGTGAACATAGACTTCGGCTCGTTCATCTTTGTTCGGGCCATCCGGCTTAGGTGCGACCTCTGATAGGCTTCAACTAGAAAATCTTAACACACAAAAATGTTTTTGCAACACATCGTATTCTATTACAACCTTTACATTTGAAGAAGACTGTCTATTACACATATCTATAGACGTCAGACTATGGTTTTGAATTTAAACCTTGTCTTGAATAGACATAAGCTGGCCTCATCTCGTCCGCGGAATTGATGTTGACAAGCACGAGGCGCATCAGCCTGTCTATCCTTCTTTAAATAACATGCTCAAGCAACAGCAGCATAAGCGTTTGTCCCTCCTGGACAAGTTGTGATTATGCGGGCAGCTGCGGACATGAGCATGTGGCGAGCATGCCTGCTCGCCTATATCAGGAGCGAGCAAAATCCTCAGCTCGCACCATTTTGTCCCCTTCAGTAGATGCCTGAGCATCATCATCCGCATGTTGTTTCAAGCGGATACCACGACATCCCTCCCCTTCGGAGGAGATTTTGGGGATGCGTAGGGGACTAGTGATTTACTACTGCATAAGCAGTGAGTAACGTGGAGTGGCAACCATGACTCTGCCGAGCATCTTGAGTCCGTAACGAGCGCCAACCTGTGCTCGGAGTGTCATATGGGGTATAAAGCTCGTACTAGGACAGATGCTCGATTCAGCAGAATGATAGCTGAATCGAGTGTTGGATACTTCGTCTGGAGGCATACTGAACCAACTTTCTTCCGATAACTGTAGTATTTTTTTCTTTTTATCTGTTTTTCTCCACTTTCTTCAGCTATCAATATGCCTCTATTTATAGTATTATCCCCAACAGGTGCTGACATAGCTAGTTGGTGCTGGCCTTCTTGCTTTAACTCCTCCTTTTGACATCTGTTCGGTTTTTTGCCAGCTCTTATTCAAGGATTGACACGTTCCTTTTTTGGTTGCCACCACTTCTCAACTTGTTTTGACACGTATCTTCTATCTTTCAATAGTGCTGGCCAGAATTTTTTCTAGAAGATTTGTGTCGAACACCATGTGTTCTTCCTTCATGATTGTCCTGCTCGTCTTAGCTGAATGACTGATTATGTTCGGCCATTTATGCTCGATTCAGCTATGTGGCTGATTTTGTTCGGCCAGTTTACTCGTCGTTACTGATAATATTTTTTCAAATTTAACGCATTCCACGAGTATGACAATGGGACTCCATTCAGGTCTTCCAAATCATATGCCCCATTTAACAAACGTTCTGTAACTCTGAATGGACCTTCCCATGCTCGACCCGAACACACCACTTGATACCCCCGTTGCTCGTCTTAAAACCAGCTCGCCCACGTTGAACCTGCGTGTTCGGACTCTGGAGTTATAGAACTTTTCTGATCTCTTTTTGTACATGGCGTTCTTGAAATCAGCCTTCGTCCTTCTTTCTTCTAATAGGTCTGCACTCAGGGCGAGCGCTTGGTCATTGATGTGCTCTCCAAAAGTCATTGTCCGATGACTCGAAATCTTTATTTCTGCGGGTATAACAGCTTCCGCACCAAATGCCAGGGCAAACGGGGTTTCCGCAGTTGATGTTCTGAAAGTTGTTCGATAGGCCCATAATATTTCGGGCAACTCTTCAGCCCATCCTCCCCCCTTGGAATTATCAAGTCTGGCCTTGAGGGTATGCTTGATAATTTTATTAACGGCTTCAACTTGTCCATTTGACTGGGGATAATACGGATTTGAGTAATGCTTTTTTATGCCCCAGCGAGCACAATTTTGTCGGAACTCACTTCCATCGAACTGTTTGCCATTATCCGTTACCAATGATTGGGGGAGCCCAAAACGATAAATGATATTTTTCCAAACAAAGTTCCACATTCTTTGTTCGGTGGCTTTAACAATAGCTTCGGCTTCCGCCCATTTAGTATAGTAATCAACGGCAACCACAACAAATTTTACTCCCGACGTGCCAGTAGGAAATGGGCCGATCAAATCGATTCCCCATTTAGCAAATGGCCATGGGCTGTAAACTGACACTAGTTCTTTAGGTGGGCTATGAATAAGTGGGGCATGTACCTGGCACTTGTGACACGCGCGAGCATACGCGAGCGAGTCTTTTTTGAGGGTCGGCCAGTAATAACCTTGTCTGATAATTTTATGTGCCAGGACGAGCCCACCTGTATGGTTTCCGCATACTCCATCATGAATCTGCTCCAGAATTACATGACCCTCTTCAGGAGTAATACACTTCAATAGTGGAAGTGAGAAACTTCTTTTGTATAAATGCTTGTCTAAGATAGTATAACGAGCAGATTGTAATCTGAGGCGAGTAGCTTGTGCCTTATTCTCAGGAAGAAGTCCTTTTTGCAAGTAATTTAAAATTGGAGTCATCCAGGATTCTTGCTCGCCTGTCACATAGGCGACCATAATTTTGGGAATTGATGGCGAACAAGTTGTGACGACCACAATGTCCGTCGTGTTCGTCACTCCTTCTGCTGTTGCCAGGCGTGCCAAATCATCAGCGAACGAATTACCCAGTCGTGGTAATTGTTCTATGTAAACTTGTTCGAATTGTTCAAGCAACTCCTTTGCTAGTTGCTGATATTGTGCCATCTGTTCTCCTCGGGCCTCGTACTCGCCTGTTACTTGGTATACGATTATCTGAGAATCGCTGTAAATCATCAGCCTCTGAATTTCTATTGTCATAGCCATGTGTAACCCAGCGATCAAAGCTTCGTACTCGGCTTCATTATTTGTGGCTGGGAAATCAAAACGGATGGCTGTTGTGAAAGTTTGTTGAGTTGGGCTGATGAGAACCACGCCTGCTCCGGCTCTTGAACTTGTTGATGAGCCATCTACATACATATGCCATGGTTGGTTGATAGCTCTTTCGGGCATTTGTGGATATGTTAACTCGACCATAAAATCGGCCATAACCTGGCCCTTCATTGTTGTTCGCGGGGCGAACGTAATGCTAAATTGGCCTAACTCCACCACCCACTTGAGTAATCTTCCAGCAGTGTCTGGTCGGTGGAGGACTTGTCGCAATGGGAATGTGGTTAATACCTCGATTGAGTGATTGAAAAAGTATGGTCGCAGTTTTCGAACACTCATAACGAGAGCATATGCTAATTTTTCCAGTGGAGGGTGCCGGAGCTCGGCTTCTTTGAGAACTTGGCTTATATAGTAAACGGGCAAGTGTGTCGTCCCCTCTGCCCGAACGAGCACGACACTGATTACATGCTCGGATGCAGCAAGATACAGATAAAGTTGTTCGCCTGGATTAGGCTTTGATAATGTTTGAGTATCTGCAAGGTACTGCTTTAACGACTTGAATGCATTTTGGCAATGCTTTGTCCACTGTAATTTCCCTTTCTTTAATGCATCAAAGAAAGGTTTGCACTTGTCCCCAGTTCGTGATATACACCGGCTTACGGAAGCCAAATGTCCGATTAATTTTTGGACCTCTTTCACACTCCTGGGGGCCTGCATGTCAAGCATGGCTTGAATCTTTGATGGGTTCGCTTCAATCCCCCGTTAACTGACCATATGTCCGAGGAATTTTCCCGAGTGAACCCCAAAGCTGCATTTTTTCGGATTTAGCTTCATGTTGTAGTCCCTGAGAATATCAAACGTTTGTGCGAGGTGGGTGACGTGGTCTTCCTTGTGTTCACTTTTTACCACAATGTCATCAATATACACCTCAACTGTTCAGCCGATGTGTTCGTCGAACATTTTGTTCACCAAACGTTGATAAGTTGCTCCGGCATTCTTTAATCTGAATGGCATGCGATGCCAACAATACATATTCTTTTCACTGCAGAATGTCGTATTATTTTGATCGTCCGGATGCATGGGTATTTGGTGATAGCCAGCAAAAGCATCCATGAAGGTCATGAGCTCATGGCCTGCTGTATTATCGACCAAATAATCGATATGTGGCATCGGGAAATTATCTTTCGGGCATGCCTTGTTTAAATCAGTGAAATCAATACATAGTCTCCAAGTTTCATTAGACTTGCGGACGAGCACAGGGTTCGCAAGCCATCTTGGGCATTTTACTTCTCGAATCAGTTTATTGTCAAGCAACTTTTTGATTTCACTATTCATAGCCGCATACTTCTCCGGACTGAACTTTCTGCTCTTCTGGATAACTAGAGTTTGTGTTGGATCAAGGTTGAGGGAGTGACATGCATGTTTTGGATCAATGCCAACCATGTCCTTGTGCGACCAAGCGAACACATCCAAGTTTGCTTGAAGATATGCGATCATTTCTATTCGGATTGGTTCCGGTAATTCCGAACCAATGAACACTTCTAACTCAGGTCTGTTCGGGTCGATATTGATAGACTCCAGTTGTTCGACAGGTGTTGCTCGCTTTATTTTTTGCTTCCACCGAGGATCTTCGATCGACCCCCGGTGTTCGTCATCAACCTCCATAGGTTCAAAACCTACGCGAGGTTCTAGGTCTGGCAGCTCGTTTGGCGGATCAATACTCATTAGATCTGGGAGATCTGGGACATGAGTTACCATCCCGGATTCTGTGTTCGCGCTTTCTGTGTTCGCGCATGGAGGTGTGCTCGTCAAAGGGTATTTTGGCAACGTATTTGCCTGTTGGCTTGATTCTCCGATCTCCCATGTTTGCTCCATCATGTTAACGATATTTTGCTTTTCTGGTGCACATGATAGCAAACAATCTCGAGCTTTTTTCTGATCACCTTTTACGCTACACGTTCCATCTTGTGTTGGAAATTTAACATAGTAATAATAAGTAGAACATGCAGCTTTAAATTCCTGAATAAACGGGCGACCTAGAAACCCGTTATAAGTAGATGGAGCATCGACGATTACAAAATCTAGCATTCTAGTTCGTCGGATCTCCGGATTTAGAGTTGATTCTAACTCGACTCCTAACCTGATCATACCATAGGGTAGGGTTACAGATTCCCCGAAACCCATAATGGTGTGATCACATGGTTCAATATAGCTACTCAAGTCCCCAACTTGTTTTTCCATTTGGTGCAGAGTGTTGACGAACAAAATGTTTGCATATGCTCCGGTATCGACAGGAGGCGGTGCACCTTCAACCCGAGGAGACAAGCGCTGATGGTTAGAGAGTCATTGTGAGGGGTGATTATACCGTTGAGATCGTCTTCTGAAAACATGATTTGGTGAGAGGGTGGCGTGCTAGATGATGTGCTCGCCACCTTCACCTGATGGATGCTTTGCATGGCACGCATCTCCATTTTCTTTCGTCTGTTCGATAATGTTGGTGCCTGATAACATCCACCCATTGGACCATAATCAGGACGTATCATGTGAATTTCTTGACTTTCTCGACCTCTCCCCATAGTAGGAGCCCCTCTTTTGGGTAATTCAGACCTCTTACGGGATTCTTCGGGATCACTATCAGATGTTTCTTCGGCCTTTCGCTTACCCCTACGATCTCCTATTTTTTTTGTTCGGGAGTCTCTGCTCGCCGGTTTTTTTAGGAACTGGGTAAGACGATTATATTCGTATAGCTTCCAAAGTTGACGAAGTAAATTGCGACAATCTTCTGTATTATGCCCGATGTACTCGTGATAATTATAATATTTGGAAGCATTAAGCCGATTCTTGTCCATTATGATTCTTCGAGGCCTGTCCAACATGTCCCGATCTTTGATTTGGTTAAAAATTGTTTATGCTGAAACGCCCAGAAGACTTCGTAGGACGTTTGCTTCTGCTCTTTCTTCGAATGGTTTGAAAGACCCTGGGGGTTTATACCCCCCCTCATTCATCGTTTTTTTACCGAAAACTTTCTTTGTTGTTACTTCCTGGCCCAATCGTGATTGGGCGAGCAGATCCTGCATGCTATGATCTTGGCTGCTCGCTCTCGGAATTCGGAATATGTGTTTGGCCAATCTTGATGTATGGCTTTCCACATATCAGTATTCAGGGTCAGGCCTCCGACCACCGCGAGGATCTTGGCATCCTCTTCAACTGGGGCCCCATCATACAAACATTTATCAAATCTTTCGATGTATGCTCGATCTGACTCACCCCTTAGTTGGGAAAAATATGACAACCTTTGTTTTGGTGCTGGGCGAGCACACATGGATGAGAAATGGGACAGGAATTGCTGTCCCAACTGAGCGAAAGATGTGATAGACGTAGTGGGCAAAGTAGAGAACCATCTGTGTGCTCGATCACCCAAAGTCATGGGGAATGATCGGCACTGCGTCGCGTCGGTGGCGCCCATGGCGATCATAAAGTCTGAGTATTTACTGAGATGAACATGTGGGTCAGACTCAGCATCGAACATGGGGATTGGTGGTCGGATCTTCGCCACTTTCTCTTGTATTTCGGCTACCATGATCGCCGGTGATAGTGGCGAGCAGGGTATTGTGCTCGCCCGAGGGAGTCCTTTAGTTGCGGCCAGATCGGCCTGTAAGCCTTCGATGGCTTTCTGCATTTCTGCAAATTTTGTGGAAGCAGCAGACTTGGATCGGGTCGTATCCCATCATGAGGACCCGATGGGTCATGCTCGTGATGGGGCAGTCCCACTTTCCAAGTTCGTGCTTGACTACCCAATCGATGATGGATAGATAATTTTGTTCCAGCCGATTTTTGTTCGGGATGCGGACGATCATGAGGATCTGAGGGAGCGGGCATGTTTATCAGTTGTTCCCTCCCGGGATCCTGTCACCTATTATTGCCGATTCGGTCTTTGACGGAGAGCCTCAAACGTCCAAACGCTGATGGTCTGGACCCTTGAGGCTGTTCGTCATCAGACATATCATCTGTTTTTTTATTAGCCCACTTCCGTGCAACTTTTATTTTAACTTGCTCGCTATCAGGTGTATGCGAGCGTCTATCATCATCATCTTGAGCTTTTAACTTGGCCAACTCTTTTTTGGCCCTCTCTTTCTGTGCTCGTAGCAAGAAAGTGATGGCCTTTGTTGTGGCCGCCAGATCGTTGGCAATATCTTTAAGATTGATGGTCTCCACTGTCTGATCTTTGTGAAATTCGAGTGAGCCTCTTTTCGGTCGTGAGGTCGACTTTGCCCGAAACCTCTCTCATGCGTGTATTCTAGATTTAGGCATTATATTTCTTTTTTCTGCCTCGGCTAACTACGGGATTGTGTATGGGTTGGTTTTTTGATACCCTCCTTCTAGTTCCAATTGTTGCGAGTCATTTTATATGGAGAATATTATGTGGCTAATTCGATTACAACTCACAAACAAAATATGTACGTGTAAAATATACTGTAAATAAGAGGAATTTGTTGACCCGGTTAAATCAAGAAATGACTACTCTGGGGCGTTCAAGCGGGGATGTAGTATTTGCGAGTTTTTACACGTACAATACATGATACATCTCATGAAGATGAATCACTATGAATGAAGATGATTTGGAGAGAGAATATATGAGTGTTAGGGATTTTTGTGTGCATGGAGGAACTCTGGAATTTTTGTGAACCTTACCCCTCTGGGAAATTTCTGAACCTTTTTCGTCAACCTGTCTCTTGTTATTTTTTCTTCTATTTATAGTACTTTGACAAGCATGAGCTGGTTTGGCAAGCATGAGCTGGAGACTTCGGGCCTTGCAAGAACTCATGTAATCTTTGCCACGTTTCCAACCGTCTTCGGTTGATCTTTGCACTTGCTTGTCTATAAAGGCACTCTTTTGGTCATCCAAATCAATCTTTTGCTCGACTGACTGCTTTGTTCGCCCCTTCAACCACATCAATTTTATGCCGGAATATTGTCCTCATCGAGCATCTTGACCCTCGGGTTGTGCGAGCTTTTCGGGATGTCCGAGCCGCTCCGGGATGTCGAGGATCGAGCATCGAGCATACTGACCCCTCAGGTTGTCTGAGCCTTCAGGATATCTTTGCCCTCATGTTATCTGAGCATTCAGGTTGTCTGAGTCCTCAGACTTGACTGAGTCCTCAGACTTGTCTGAGCCCTCAGGTTGTCTGAGTCCTCAGATTACTTGACTTTCGGCTTATCGATTCTTTTTCTTTCACGATCGTCGGTTTGGTGATCAGA
Organism: Stenogyne calaminthoides; assembly: GCA_037126765.1. Taxonomy (NCBI): domain Eukaryota; kingdom Viridiplantae; phylum Streptophyta; class Magnoliopsida; order Lamiales; family Lamiaceae; genus Stenogyne; species Stenogyne calaminthoides. The sequence goes on along the minus strand of JBBCBC010000045.1, from coordinate 1,780,943 downwards.
TCGACATCTTTTCAGGATCATTTTGCTCGGTTAGTCTGGCGAACATACCTGTTTGCTCGGTAGGCTGGTTGAGCAGCCTTGGTTGGTAAATGGCGAGCTGGCGAACAAAACTTACGTCATAGGCGTGCATACTCGCATGGTTGACAAGTGGCGAGCTGGCGAACAAACTTGTTTGTTCGTCAAGCTTCGTGCACACTTATCCATTGAGCGTGGTTATTTTAATAATTGAATATTACACGTGTCCTCCGACGTGTTCGATTAATACTGAGTAATTATATCAAACACAACCAAGAACTAGTGTCAGTTTACAGCCCATGACCATTTGCTAAATGGGGAATCGATTTGATCGGCTCATTTCCTACTGGCACGTCGGGAGTAAAATATGTTGTGGTTGTCGTTGATTACTATACTAAATGGGCGGAAGCCGAAGCTATTGTTAAAGCCACCGAACAAAGAATGTGGAACTTTGTTTGGAAAAATATCATTTGTCGTTTTGGGCTTCCCCAATCATTGGTAATGGATAATGGCAAACAGTTCGATGGAAGTGAATTCCGACAAAATTGTGCTCGTTGGGGCATAAAAAAGCATTACTCAAATCCGTATTATCCCCAGTCAAACGGACAAGTTGAAGCCGTTAATAAAATTATCAAGCATACACTCAAGGCCAGACTTGATAATTCGAGGAGGATAAATTTGAAGAGTTGCCCGAAATATTATGGGCTTATCGAACTACTTTCAGAACATCAACTGCGGAAACCCCGTTTGCCCTGGCATTTGGTGCGGAAGCTGTTATACCCACAGAAATAAAGATTTCGAGTCATCGGACAATGACTTTTGGAGAGCACATCAATGACGGTAAAGGCTGCATACGAGTGCGAACTGTTAGAAGAGAGAAGGACGGAGGCTGATTTCAAGAACGCCATGTACAAAAAGAGATCAGAAAAGTTCTATAACTCCAAAGTTTGAACATGCAGGTTCAATGTGGGTATTTGGTTTTAAGGCGAGCAACCGGTATCGGTGGTGTGTTCGGGCCGAGCATGGGAAGGTCCATTCAGAGTTACAGAACGTTTGTTAAATGGGGCATATGATTTGGAAGACCTGAATGAAGTCCCCTTGTCCTACTCGTGGAATGCGTCAAATTTGAAAAAATATTATCGATAATAGCGAGCACTGGCGGCGAACATAATCAGACCATTTCGGCTAAGGCGAAAGCGGGATAATCATGAAGGAAGAACACACCGTGTTCGACACAAATCTTCTAGAAAAAATTCTGGCCAGCATTATTGAAAGATAGAAGATACGTGTCAAAACAAGTTGTGAAGTGGTGGCAACCAAAAAGGAACGTGTCAGTCCTTGAATAAGAACTGGCAAAAATCGGACAGATGTCAAAAGGAGGATTCAAACCAAGAAGGCCAACACCAACTAGCTATGCTAGCACCTGTTTGGGATAGTACTATAAATAGGCATATTGATAGCTGAAGAAAGTGAAAAAAAATAGAGGAAAAAAAAATACTACAGTTATCGGAAGAAAGTTGGTTCAGTATGCCTCCAGACGAAGATTCCAGCACTCGATTCGGCTATCATTCTGCTGAATTGAGCATCTGTCCTAGCACTTGTCCTACTACGAGCTTTACACCCCATAAGACACTCCGAGCACAGGTTGGCGCTCGTTACGGACTCAAGATGCTCGGCAGAGTCATGGTTTCCACTCCACGTTACTCACTGCTTATTCAGTAGTAAATCACTAGTCCCCTACGCATCCCCAAAATCTCCTCCGAAGGGGAGGGATGTCGTGGTATCCGCTCGGAACAACACGCGGATGTTGATGCTCAGGCATCTATCGAAGGGGACAAAATGGTGCGAGCAGAGGATTTTGCTCGCGCCTGATATAGGCGAGCAGGCGTGCTCGCCACATGCTCATGTCCTTGTTGCCGCGATAATCACAACTTGTCCGGGAGGGACAAACGCTTATCTTCCGGGCCGCTGAGCATGTTACTTAAAGAAGGGTAGACAGGCTGATCCGCCTCATGCTTGTCAACATCAATTTCGCGGACGAGATGAGGCCAGCTCGTGTCCATTCAAGACAAGGTTTTGAATTCAACAAAACCATAGATGTCTATAGTTATGTGTAATAGACAGTCTTCTTCAAATGTAAAAGTTGTAATAGAATACAACGTGTTGCAAAAACATTTTTGTTTGTTAAGATTTTCTAGTTGAAGCCTATCGAGGAGGTCGTGACCTAAGCGGATGGTCGAACAAAGACGAACAAGCCGAAGTTTATGTTCACCTGACGAAACAGTTCGTACAGACGATACCAAAGAAAAAAAAATCGAGTAATGGGTACGCAGAATGATGCAAAAGGCGACTCGTGACTTACAGATACCAGTAGTAAAAAGCGAGTGATGATGAGTACGGGTCGCACCTAAATAAGACGACCCGAGTACGAAGTGATCGCGCCTAAATAAGACGATTGCGAACCAAGAAAGGGGGGTTGCATATAACTTAACCCATCTGGTCGCAGCTAAATAAGACGATCAACCGATTGCACCTCAATAAGACAATCAAAAACGAAAGAAGTCAGGAGGGAACATAGACAAAAACAATGTTCGAATTCATTCAGGAGAAAAGAGGCATAAACTAGAAAGCAAAGCGAACATCAAGCAACACAAGCATCAGTCATTCATCAGCAACAACATTCATCCTCAAACGATCAGGTTAGAGGAAATTGTTCAATAAGAAAATTCAATCATTCAACTTTGAAATTGTTCGAACAAGAGAGAAGAAGGCAAAAAATTACACAAGTTCAAAAGAAATTGTTCGAGCAAGAAAGAAGAAGACAAAAATTACACAACAATTGTTCAGCAAAGCAAAAATTACACTAAGGAACAAAATTCATTGTTGGGGGTGGGCGGAAGTGAAGTATCGAACAAATCATGCCCCATTTGCTCGGCCCCTTCAGGAACAGCCCCTCCAGCATTGTCAGGCCTAGTCTACTCGCCAGGTAGTGCACTTTGCTCGATTTCGGGAGGTCCCCTTTGTTCGTTATGCCCCTGATCGAACCCTTGCTCAGCTCGGTGAGTTTGGTCGACAACATCAACAATGTCCGCATCCGAGCCATCTTCCTCATCCAAAATAGGATCATCAATCTCGATCCCTTCAGGAAGATTGGAGAAATCGCACAGATCTCTCAAATCAGATATCGGAAGGTTGCGATCTGGGGGTTGTCGATCAGGTACTTCTGAAAATGGGATATGAGCGGGGCAATTTGTTCGGCAGTGAGCGTGTGTTGAGCAGAACGGATGGCATCAGCAAAAGCACATATGTAAGAGAAGTTCGACATGGAATCAACATACTCCTCACTGTGCAACTTTGAATTTTCAAGACCCAAACGAGTGTTGGTCTCTTCAGCAATAAGGAGTTGTTGGCCGAGCAAATCCTTCTCGCATTCCACGGCCTCGATGCCAGATCTGAGTTTATGAAGCTCGACATTCATTTCATCTTGGACTCTCCTAATGCCGACCACCTCCTCCTGAGCAAGGCCTAGCTCCTCCCTCGCCTGGCGAGCATCTTCCCGAGCCTGACGAGCATCCTCTTGAGCCTTGCGAGCCTCTGCTTGAGCCGAGGATACTTGTCCCTGAGCCAACTTCAGTTCATCCTGAGTTTTGCTCAGCTCGTTTACCTTCTCTTCAAAGTTCCTGATAAGAGCTAAGTAGTTGGCATGAAGATTGGCGGACTCGGCATAAGCTTTCTCGAGGAGAACTAAAGATTGGTCATGGTGCACTAGGCCAAGTCACATGGTTTCCAAAGGTGTGGGACCCTTGGTGGCCTCTTCCAGCTCAGTAGTCCATGCTCGAATGGGGGTCTCGCAAGCCTTCTGAACATGCTCGGGAAGGCCGGGGACATTACGAACACTTGGAGAGCAGTAATAATTTTTCAATTCGGGCATCAGAGGTGCCAATCTGCTCAAGCGAACAAAATCAATGAAAAAAGAAATACTCCAATGGGCGAACAAGAGTACCTGTTCGCTCGAGCAGGGTCCCATCCCAAAAAAGATTTATCCTCGGGGGACCGTAGTTGAGGGTTCATAGGAGTCCAAGTTCGAGGTCCTGGAGGAGGTGGAGAAGATGTACCGATCTCCATCTCGACGATTTGCATTACCGGACCAACCACGGAGGCAGCCATTCTGATCGCTTAAGTGGTGGGGGTCTCCCTAGTGGCATCGATGCTCGTCTGAGCTATCGGATCCTGCTCGTCAGCTACCCTCCTTGATCTTTTTGGCGACGGAGCCTGTTCGCTCACCCCCTACTCAGCCGAACGAGTTGTCCTCTTCGGTCAGCTCGACTCCCCAGGTTCAGACGTAGCTGCTCGGCTCGCCTTTCTCACCCTGCTCGTCTCCTCTCGATTTGCTCGCTGAGCATCCCGCTCAGCTTAAATTCGAGCAAGCTCTTGAGGTCTTTTTGTTCGAGCCATTTCAGTATGCTCGGAGGTACTCACAGTAACAGTGACGGCAGGAAAGGCTGTAGACAAGATAATTCATTGATAAAAGAAAGAGAAGCTGCGAACAAAGAGTACAACACATATGCAAATGCAAAAAACAATCCTTACCAGCTGGATTTACGGCAACTAAATGATGAGGGGGCACGTACAAGCCTCCTTTCTTCCTCTATTCGGCGGTATTCAAAGTCTTCACAGATCGTTCCGAGTAAGGCTCAAGATTGATCTGCCAGATGCTACTGAAATAGCCGTCGTTGGTCTCTTTGTCCCTCGCAGCTGGAATTCCTGAATTCGAGAATAAGTTAAAATCAGTTCAAGCTGAAGAGCAAAAAACACAAAAAATCTTACTTCGGCAAATCCCGAAAGCTGAAGCATCTGGTTCACATCCAGAAGCAGGGCTCTTCCAATCGCCCCCAACGAACCAGAATTTCTCCTTCCAATCGGTAATTTTGTTCGGCACATCCTCAATGATTTTACATTTAGCATTTGCCTGCATGAACAACCATCCATGTTCGCCCTTGGGACGAGTCAAATGCACTAGTCGTGAGAGTTCTGCTGCTGTAGGATAATACACGGGCTTCGTTTTGCCGAACAAAGTTAAGAAGCTCATAATAATGTGCCACCCATTCGGCTTTAGCTGTGTAATGGTGATATTCCATTCCACGAGCAAACGAGTAATAGTCGGATGAAGTGGGAATCGAAGGCCCGCTTCCATCGTGTCTAAATTCACAGCAACACAACCCTCAGGAGGCTGGTCTGCTCGCTCATTGGGACCCGGCGCCCAGAAAAATACATCTTTCGGAGTTTCATAATTCCTATACAACTGAGCGAGCATATCAACATCAATCACGCTCGCAATTTTGCTCGTCGGGTACTCATTCTCAACCCTAGTCCTATGAGGTTGTTCGGGCCAATCAAAATTATAACGAGCATTATACTCGCTATATGTTGGGCTATGAGGAAGACCAACAGGGATGTCAAGCTCCGTATTTTGCTCGCCGTCGAATCCTCTGTTCGACTCACCAACATTCTTAACCATCAAAGTTTCCTCCCTCACATTATCATCATCCCTATTTACAACCCTAGACCTAATTTGGGGTTGGGGCAAAGAATCTTCATCCGAATCATCCAAAAAATCAGTACGGGCTAAATCCCTATCTAATTCATTTAGGGCATCATCGGAATCGGAGGAAAAAACAAGAAAGCAATTTGCCGAACTTGCCAACGAGACCTTGATCCCGAGGCATTTATCTCCGATGCATCAGCGTCGATACGAGAGATTGTACCGAAAGAGGGGGAGGATGAACTATGGCGATTTGATTCTGATTCTACTGAAGCAGAAGAATTTGAACGAGAAGCCATAATCGGAATTAAAAAGGGGATGAAATAGTTACCTGAATAAAATCCTTCGCCGAAATAGGAAAGCCCTTGCCGGAAGTTTCAGACGAGAAAGAGAATGAAAGCAAGAAGAAGAAGTAAAGAAAGAAAGGGAACTGAGGCGACAAAAATAGGTATTTATAGATGCCGGGTTTGAAATTTTTTTGAAAATCCGCGCGAAATATTTAAACGACGAATCGAGTATGCAATCAAATTATCCAACAGTCGGGTCCCCTTAATGAATACAAAGCAACCCGGCTGGGGGATATTGTTGTGTTCGATATAATTACTCACTTTAATTGAACACGTCAGAGGGACACGTGTAATATTCAACTATTAAAATAACCACGCTCGATGGATAAGTGTGCACGCCGCTTGATGAATAAACAAGTTTGTTCGTCAGCTCGCCACTTGTCAACCATGCGAGTATGCTCGCCTACTAAGCAAGTTTTGTTCGTCAGCTCGCCATTTACCAACCAAGATTGCTCAACCAGCTTACCGAGCAAATAGGTATGTTCGCCAGTTTACCGAGCAAACAGGTATGATCCTGAAGAGATGTTGATCTGATCAGTCAAGCTGATCAGATCAGGAAAGAAGAAATCAGATAGCCTGAGTCAAGTGACCTCGTGGTCGATGTCCGGTCAAGAAGAATGAACTCGATGCTTCTCGAGTAACCTTAAGGCTCAGACATGCTCGATGCTCAGATAACCTGAGGGCTCAGACAACCTGAAGGCTCAGACATGCTCGATGCTCAGATAACCTGAGGGCTCAGACAACCTGAAGAACTCAGACATGCTCGATGAGGACAGTATTCCGGCATAAAATTGATGTGGTTGAAGGGGCGAACAAAGCAGTTAGTCGAGCAAAAGATTGATTTGGACGACCAAAAGAGTGCCTTATAGACAAGCAAGTGCAAAGATCAACCAGGAAGACGAAGTTGGAAACGTGGCAGCATTACATGAGTTCTTGCAAGACCCGAAGTCTCCAGCTCATGCTTGCCAAACCAGCTCATGCTTGTCAAAGTACTATAAATAGAAGAAAAAACAACAAGAGACAGGTTCACAAAAAATTTCCCAGAGTGGTGAGGTTCAGAAAAATTCCAGAGCTCACAAAAATCCCTAGCACTCATATACTTACTCTCCAAATCATCTTCTTTCATAGAAGTGTTCCTCATAAGAAGTATCGTGTATTGTATGTGTAAAACTCGCAATACCACATCCCTGGCTTGAACGCCCCAGAGTAGTCATTTCTTGATGAACTGGGTCAACAAATTCTTGTTATTTACAGTATATTTTACACGTACATATTTTGTTTGTGAGTTGTCATCGAATTAGCCACATAATATTCTCCATATAAAACGACTCGCAACAGTATGTAATGATACCTTAACTCAATATGCTTCGTCCTCGAGTGAAAGGCCGGATTCTTTGCCAAGTGAATAACACTCTGACTGTCACTATACAGAATACTATCATTTTGCTCCTTCCCCAACTCACACGAAAGATTCTGCAACCAAACCATCTCTTTGCTAGCCTCGATGGCGCAACGCGTGCTCTAACCCTGCGATGGATCGAAGCTACGATCTTCTGCAACTTAGAAGCCCAGGAAATTGTTGTACCACCAAAAATAAACACATACCCGATTGTACTTCTCCTTTTGTCCAAATCACTTGATGCCAAGTCTGCATCAACGTATCCTGCCAACTCGACGCTTTTGCCCTCAAAGCACAAAGCTTGTTCAGTAGTACCTCTCAAGTACTTTAGGATCCACTTCACCGCCTCCCAATGCTGCTTGCCCGGATTACCCATAAACCGGCTAACCACTCCCACTGCATGTGCAATATCGGGTCTTGTACACACCATAGCATACATCAGACTGCCAATTGTCGAAGCATACAGGGTCTTTTGCATGTAGGCTCGCTCCTCATCGCTGCTAGGTGAGTCCTTGTTGGATAGCTTGAACTGACTTCACAACGGGACACCAACTGGCTTTGCATCCTCCATACTAAATATCTTCAAGACCTTCTTTATGTATTCAGCCTGAGAAAGATATAACTTTCCTGCCCCCCTATCATGATCGATTCGCATACCTAAGATTTGCTTGGCCTCTCCAAGGTCCTTCATAGCAAACCTATCAAACAACTTCTTCTTCAACTTGCTCACTTCCCGAGCACTTGAGCCTGCTATCAACATGTCATCAACATATAATAGCAAAATGATATAACCATCATCATACCTCTTGAAGTAACAGCAATGGTCGGCTTCACACCTATTGATCCCAATCTCGTGCATGAACCCGTCAAACTTCTTGTACCACTGTAATGGAGCTTGTTTCAACCCATACAAACTCTTCTTCAATTTGCAAACAAGCTCACTATTCCCCTTTGACAAGTATCCTTCTGGTTGCTTCATGTAGATGTCCTCATCTAAATCACCATGAAGAAAGGCTGTTTTCACGTCCATCTGTTCTAACACCAAGTTTTATGCAGCCACCAGACTCAGAACTAACCGAATGGTGGTTAGCTTCACCACTGGAGTAAAAACATCAGTATAGTCAATACCATGTTTCTGCTGAAACCCCTTCACAACTTGATCTTGCCTTGCAGTAATTGCTTCCATCACCTCCTCTTTGATCAGTAAACCCACTTATTATGCAATGCCTTCTTGCCCTTAGGAAGCTCAACTAGTTCCCAGGTTCCGTTGGTCATCAACGAATTCATCTCATCATCCATTGCAAGTTTCCACTTGCTCACCTGTTCACTACGTGTAGCCTCTGCATAACATTCAGGTTCACCACCATCAGTCAACAATAAATAATTAAGAGAAGGTGAATACCTATCAGGAGATCTATGCTCTCTCGTAGATCTCCGCAGCGGAATTGGTGCTGGTGGTGTACGTGGTTCTTCCTCAACAATCTCCTCATCGTCTTGAACCTCATTGCTCCCACCCGAGTTCGAAATGTCTAACTCCACAACCTGAGTCTCAGAACCACCTTCTTTGGATATCCCCAACCTGTCCTTGTACAAAACCTGCTCATTGAATACAACATCTCGACTACGGATTATCTTACGATTTTTCTCATCCCAAAACCGATAGCCAAATTCATCAGCTCCATATCCAACAAACGTACACTTAATAGATTTAGCATCCAACTTACTTCTACTAGCAGCATCAATGTGAACATATGAAAAACATCCAAATATACGAAGAAAAGATAGATTTACCTCCTTACCAGACCAGGCCTCCTCTGGTATGCTATAATCCAATGGAGTTGAGGGTCCTTTGTTTATCAAGTATGTCGCAGTGTTAACTGCTTCTGCCCAAAACATCTTTGGCAGCCCACACTTCAATCTCATGCTTCTGGCACGTTCACATAATGTCATGTTCATACATTCTGCCACACCGTTCTGCTGTGGGGTTCCTCTCACGGTCTTCTCCATTCGGATTCCGTTCGCCTCACAGAATCCTTTTAACTCACGGAGCTCGTACTCTCCACCATTATCCGATCTCAGACACTTCACTCTGAGACATGTCTAAGTTTCTACAAGGGCCTTCCACTTCCTGAAAGTATTAAAGGCATCAGACTTATTTTTCAGAAAATAAACACATACCTTCCTCGTAGAGTCGTCAATGAAAGTCATGTAATATGACGCTCCTCCAAGAGATGTCACTGGTGCTGGACCCCACAAGTCGATGTGGACTAACTCCAGCTTTTGCTTCTTCAAGGTTCTGCCTCCCTTCGAAAAACTCACCATTTTCTATTTTCTGAATACACAGTCCTCACATAACCCGATGTCAACTGTCTTGAGGTCTGGCAGCTTACCCTTCGAACACATAACCTTCATCCCTTTCTCACTCATGTGGCCAAGACGACATTGCCACAAATCTGCATTCCCCTTCTCACCTGCAAGAGCAATGCTATCCCGGGTGTTGCCTGTCATGTACAACGTTCCCTCCTTTTTGCCTCGTGCCACCACCATGACACCTTTGGATATCTTCCACGTGTTGCATCCGAAGACCACGTTATATCCCTCGTCATCAAGCTGCCCCACTGAGAGTAAATTCCTCTTCAATCCAGGAATGTGTCTCACGTCTTTCAACTGCAATACAGTTCCATTTGGTGTCTTGATCTGAACATCCCCCTTCCCTTTGATTTCTAGGGGCTCATCATCAGCTAGATAAACCTTCCCAAAGTTCCCGGAAGTGTACTTCTCCATTACGTCAGCACTGCTGCACGAATGAAACGATGCTCCAGAATCTAACACCCACGATTCTAATGGACTGCTTACGCTCAAGATTAATGCATTTGAGCCCTCATCAGTAGCGGTGTTCGCTGAGTTGTCATCCTTCTTTGGTACATTAGCCTGTGCCTTAGCTGGTGCCTTGCACTCCCTCTTGTAATGACCAAGTTCATGACAATTGTAGCACTCGACTTGACTCTTGTCCTTCTTGGGCTTATCTTTGCCCCTTGACTTTGATCTACCCCGATTTGGCTTCCTTTGGATTGAGATCGCCTCTGTTTCCGTGACTCAAAGGCCGATCCCGTGGCTACTCCCAACTCCTTCTGTGAATTTCTTCGCTCATGATTAGATCTCTCACCTCATCAAACTTGGTTTCACTTTACTGTTGAAGCACTAACAATCAAATCCAACATCCCCACTCCAACTCTCTGGTAAAGAAGACAACAAAATTAGGGCTTGAATCTCGTCGTCAAAATCAATCTCAACCGAACTCAATTGGGCTATCGTCATATTGAATTCGTTGAGATGGTTGGCTACCACAGTATCCTCTGCCATCCTCAAGTTGAATAACCTCCGCATCAGATGAACCTTGTTTGCTGCAGACGGTTTTTCATACATCTCCGTCAAAATCTCAAGCATCTCCTTTGTGGTTTTAGCTTTCACCGTATGCAGGGCGACGTTCCTGGATAACGACAGACGAACCACACTCATCGCCTTCCTGTCCAGCAACTTCCACTCGTCGTCCTTCATACCTTCAGGTTTAGAGCTTAAAGGTTGATACAGATCTTTACCGTACAAGTAATCCTCGATCTGCAACTTCCAGAATCCAAAATCCGTTCCATCAAACTTCTCTACAGGCGATTTCCCTTCAGCCATCATAATTGCTCCCACCAGATCCCTTTAACCCGATGCTCTAGATACCAGTTGTTAGGATTAAAGCAGCAATTATGGAGAAAATAATGAAAGCAAGAATTAAGGAACAAACAATTTGGTTACCCAGTTCGTCAGGAACGACTACGTCTGGGGGCACTACCAAGCCAGGAGATCTACTATTTTCGAGTGATGTGGTGATTATACAATTACAATGAGTCAAAAGTGTTTAAATATGAGACATGGGCCTAAAACCCTAAAATCCGCAAGCAGGCTTCCGGAACCGCTCGACCACAGGCCTTGGTCGGCCGGTTCGCCGAGTGACCACTGGTGGCGCCCTCTGGTATTTGGTTGGAAGGGGGCGCTTCGGCCGTCTCATAAGTCTTTCGACCACGAGCCTGTGTCGGCGCCTCCCGGGTGTTGCATCCAGTCTCCACAGCCCAACAAGGTGATTATTTGATTTATTCTAAATAACCTTTAATAAGATACTATTAAATAAAAAGTTATTTTTTTCGAATTATTTTATAAATCTATTAAATTTCAAATTTTGACTGTTTAATATTAATGTACCATTAAAATTCCATTTTCCTTTTAGGTTACTTAATGAATTGTAATCATTTGAGTGTACAATATTAATATTACTATTCCATTATCATCCAAAAAATATTAATATACCATTTAAACATAGTTTCATTTTTCATGAACAGTTTTAGAAGATCAACACAGCTACACACACTATATAGAGGCATTCACAACCCAATCGTTATTCTACTGAAACAATCCAGAGAAAAGTACGGAATATTAAGATAGTGCAAGATACAATAGAGTAGTCAGGGAGTACTTATTTATATTAAAAGTTAACTAATAAGCAACAATTTAGTCCCCAAATAAAAGATTTTAGAAAGCAACAATTTGATTCTCTAGCAATCTCTTGAAAGGAAACAAAATCTCATATCCGATGCAGTGAAAAAAAAAAAATAATAATGCCCGACAAATGATTATAATTTTCTCTAGCGCCACACAATTCGTGCAAATATTTCTCACGAATTCAATTTCACACTTCCCTCCACACACCCTGAAAGCTTCAACACTTTGAGGTGTTGGTCTGCAAAATTCTTTACACCGTCCTTCACTTCTCTGTCTCTCCCTAAAACTGTCGCCACCATCTGCATAAAAAAAATATGTTGTGCCAACTTAGGTGTTCGAAAAATACGAAAATTTATTGCTTCAAGTTCAACATAAAGATAAAGGCATGAGAAATTGCCAACCTTTACTTCAAGTTCTTGCAGATGAGGAATATCTTGAATAAAAAAAGTTAATCTCTTAAGAAGTTCTTCATGCGCTGTATTAATTTCTGCTTTCAACTTCTTCAATTTAGGAATTTGAGGAAACTTGCCAACTCCAATTGACTGCAAAAACAATCAAACTAAGGAGCAATTAATCCAACATATAAATCAATCTAAAAAACAAAACATTGCTTGCAATTCTGATGTATATCCGACCTCAAAGAACTTCAGGAAAGTCAGATCAGTGTAGACATTGACAAGATTGAACTCAATAAGCATCGGAACATTCTCAAGAGACTATATAATGTGTCTACTTTAAGTGAAGTCAGTCTTGGAGCTGAAATCTTAATGAATGACAAAGGGTGACAGTTGAAGATCTCCAGGTGTTTTAGGATAAATTGCATTTTTTTTGTCCCATATGAATATTTTCAAAGCACTTTTGGTCTCATTGTTTCAAAATGGTCCTTTTTTGTGCACTTTTGGTCCCAAACCTTTAATTGCGCATCACAAAAACCCCTAACATGTTGATCTAACAATATCACCATACAAAAGCCACCTATATATGTTTAAAGTTTTTTGTGCACTTTTGATTTTGAAAGATTTTGATAAGATTTTTATAAAGTTCGCTAAATATTGGAGGTGGCGATTCCTAAGGTTCAAGGTGGGAATGAGAATTTTTGGTGTTTTTTTCGTAGAATATTAGTAATTCCGCTATTTTTGTGGGAATACACGCACTTACATCTGTTAAAAATTAATTGAATATTTGTTTGGGACCAAAAGTGCTTAAATTGGGACCATTTTGATATGAGAATATTCTTATGGGATCAAAAGTGCAATTTTCCCAGATGTTTTAACGCTAGCGATGAGCCACAAATTTCAACCTCTGACTTTTTACGCGAGTCTTGCAAAATTAATTGCTCAAGTAATGGGGCAGTTACATAGAAAGAAGTCAATATCTTCACCACTCACATAAATACCTTTCAAACGCAAAGCTTTTAGAAACTTAAAGTCAAAAGGTCTCGATGAAGTTCTTCGCCTCAAAAGCTGTGCACCCAAGTCATACCCGTATCCTTAAATGCTCAACTCCAACCTCTGAACTCGTCTTGCAAAAGCAAATTTAAGCCACTTTGTTATTGTCTTGCTATATGATTGCAAGAATCAAAACAGATCCTGAATTCATCCAATATTGGAGCTTTGTGTGATCCTAGGACCGAGTTCACCCACTTTATATACTTGGCCCTTTCCGAGTTACGTAGTTTGTAGCATGCATTAATCTCGTGAAACACTTCATCCGCATCAAAGTTGAGACACAATAAATGCATCCACAAGTTGGTCCAACGAGACAATGGAACACAGGATAGCAAGCACAACATCATCAGGCAACCTACTTAACCAATCATCGTCATTGAGTGCCTTAACACGCTACTAAATCAATAATTAAAAAAAAAACCATTAATAAATTCCCATAACAAGAAATATTCAAGTTACTCGCCCCCTCAATTCTACTACATGTCTATTGTAATAATTCTAAGTTATCCCCCTAACTCAAAAAATAAAATAAAAATATATATATATCATGTGGCTTTAAAAAATCATAATAAACAAGATAAACAAATCAACATTGGTATAATTTCTACTCATATCTATCTTCTCTTTACAAAGAATAAAGGATAAACTAAACTCACACCACCTCGGAATTTCTTCTAAAATCCCTGATAGCAAACAAGTTACAAAATTAACAACCCCAACAATATATATCAACAAATTCAAGATTTGGGAAATGATTAGAGCACATAATGAGGAGAAAAAGAATGCAAGAAGTAATTAGCTAGTCAAAGGTTCATATATAAGACAGAAAACAATGGCACTGTCTTAAATTTTGAAGGCAAAGCTTTTTCACTGAAATTAAAGGTGCATTAAAACACTAAGGCAGAATTTTGTCATTCATTAAGAATAAAGGCAGAATTTTTTTTGGGCGAACTCACCTTTTCGGGCTGAAATAGGGGACCGAGATTGACACGCTTCACACCCATCAACGCTTGATTTTGCGACGGAACAAAAAAAAAAGACTAACTAAAATTCCACCTCTGTTTCTGTAAAAATTGAAGTTGGCGGATTTTGGAGTATAGTATATATATACAATGAGAGAACTAACCTAATTGTAACAATGAAAAGCAACTAATTACAAAAAGATATGTGAGTTGAATTCTATTTGGACTTAAATTTTGTTTCAAAATAATTACTACTACATAATTTCCCATATTTCTCCAAACTTACCAAAATGTGTTCCTAGAATCACTCCTCTAAATTGGAAAATATATTTTGCACCCCCAAAAATTCCTCCTATTAACTTCTCTAAAAAGAAAGTATATCAAAATTAATTTGTATCCCATGTTAAATGTGTGCAAACGATGAATTATTTACTTTCCACTCATGTAATAATTTACAACATTAATTCAGATTTTGTATAGTTCAAAGTATAGTTAATATATTTTCTTCTTCCATTATTTATGCCTTGGGAGCTTATACATGATCCAATTTAATATTTGAGTCTTATTTTTCTTCAAAATATGACTGAATTGTGTTTTATAAACTTTTGTCACGTGTTATTCTCTCATCTATTATTTGAATTCATGCCACATATCAAATATATTATTCACTGAAAAAATATCCTAAATCCATAAACTTATAACATTCAAATGTATTGCAAATTGAGAAAAGAACTAACAAAATTCAGGTTTATTTGACCCTTTAACCATTCTACAAGCCCAATTATAATTAGCTTTGTGAAGCCCAAACAAAATTAAATTATCTTAATAGGGCCTCGGCAGCAAACAATTTAGAAGGCATCGATGCATGATAAATATAATAAAAAATCAATAAACTTAATAATACATTACATCAGGACCCCAAATTAAATAAGAACTATATATAGCTTTATTATGGTACATATAAAACAAATTTAAAGTGAATAAACAATCAGGCACAATCAAATGCAGTCTAAAACTAATAACAAATATATTGGGACAATCAAATTAAAAATAAAATAAAAAACATCTAAGAAAAATAATCCATCAAAGTTAACAAGTATCTTGGCATTTGGCCCAAGTTAATTAGCATTTAGGGAAATCCGGAGGTGGTGGAGGCAACGTTGTTGATGGTGTGGGCCCATTTTCCACCTCGAATGCCATAGATAGGCCCAATGGCAAATGCAGATCCAAATGACAATGCATCAACCATACACCTAAAATTGCCAACAACCATAACGTTTTAATTAGAGGTTGCAATTATTTTATATGTATTATATAATATGACATTTGGTAATTTTGAGGAGATTTTTTTTTGGTCCCACAACTTTCTTATAATCTGTTTTTCGTCCTAAAAATATTAACCATTTAATTTTAGTCCCATAAATATTTCGAGTGTTCAATTTTTTTCTATAAAATAGAAAATTTTGTCATTTTCATTCATGTGCAAGACACGTGTCCATTAAAATTACTAGTTTTCAAGCTCGTGACTAACATGGACACTAACTGTTAAAAGAAAGATTAATTTTTTCTGAAAAATTAGAAAGAGCAAGAAAATTTCTCCTAAGTGCGGAAAAAATGAAATTTCAGCCTCCACATCAGCTACGAGTTCGGAAAACCCCAATTTTAGCCGGCACGTGTACTTGAGCGTACTGAAAATGACAAAATTTTAAGTTTTTCGACGAAAATGAGATTAAAATTGGACAATCAAAATAATTGTGGACCAAAATTTAATAATTAAATTTTTTGGGACGAAAAATAAATTATATACAAAAAGTTACGTGACAAAAAATCTTTTTTCTCGATAGTTTTTGTAAATTGAGTGTGTGTAACACGTGCCAATAAATGACATCAAATTAGATTAGGGAATTTAAAGCATGTAACATTAATTACCTGGATTATTTGCACGGAATCTAATAACGGCCCAACCTCCAACTGGTACACCAATGGTGTTGCGTTCTTGTGGATTCACCAAATTGAACTTGTTACTATCGGTTGCAGCATTATAGTTGCCAAAACCTTGAGCCAAGACATAGAAATTGAAACCGTGCAAGTGTATAGGATGATTTTCTATTCCAAGTAAAGCGGTATTTTGCAACACGATTTCTACCGTGGCGTTGAATTTGACTTTCTTCACTTTTGTGGATTTTGTCGTATTGAGGAGTGCCGTATTCAAAGCGTTTGTCGTGTTGGTATAGTCAAATTGCACGGGCGGGTTATCGGGAAAATCGGTGGTGTAAATCCCGCCCACATTTCTAAAAAACGCTTCCAACATTGACAACGTTGTGGGGAATTGGAACGACGCGTTGTTCATACTCGCGGCTAATTTTAGCCCGAGTCGGCCCTGGCAAGTCACATTTCCGGGAATATCGCAATCCGAAAGTCCCAATCCAACGGTAACGAACATGCGTTCATCGATTACACTAGGGACTGGCATCCAGAATGGGCTCGTGACAAGCGCCGTTAAGTTACTGTTAAACCTATGAGCGGTTGGCGTGTCGTTGAACGCCGGAAGGACGGGCATTATCGGCGACGGCGTAGTTGGTGTTGTTCCGTTGTACACTAAGATCCCCGTAGTGGTGGTGGTGTCGAACTTAACGCCAGCCAGACTAGCGTAGGCGCGTGCCGCCATGTAGTATCGGCCAGGCGTCTGGTCGGCCGTGAACAGGACGTCGGTAGTTTGTCCCGGAGCCACCAGCACGACGTCCGTTGCGTAGGGGTTCGTGTAGGAAGCATCAACTGCTACCACCGTTAGGTTGTGATTCGCTATCTTGAAAAACAGCTGATTATTGAGTGCAGCGTTGATTATGCGTAGCATGTATGTCTTTCCCGGTACCACGTTCAATCTGAATGTATCTATAAAAATGAACACAATAATTAATAATCATTAAAAAATTTAGAAAATAATCTAATTCGATGAATTTGTTATATAATTAATAATGTAATATTAACCATTGGATGAGCATGGATAGAGATCTCCCGGCCGTCCATTAATAGTATAGGTATCAGATATATTAGGTGCACCACCTGTAGCTAATGCTTCATTCTCCACATCAATAACATTAGCATTCCACCACTCTCCTGAATAAATTAATTAAAATTTACACATATTACACTCTGATTTTGATAAAATAAAGTCAAATATTAATTTAAAGTGTATTATTTTCTCACCAAGGAGTATAGGAATTTCTCTATGTGGTTTTGGAAATGGGTAGGAGCGACCGGATCTGGGTCGGATCACGAGGGCCCCATATACTGTCGCCCGAAGCCATTGAACATGTGCATGCCACCAAAGGGTTCCCTCTTGACCGGTTATGTTAAATCTGTAGGTGTAGCTTTGACCCGGTGGAATTGGGCATTGCGTTACATACTCCGGCCCATCGGCCCACCCACTTAGAAACTGAAAAACCCCATGCCTGCATGGGTAAATAAAAATAAATCAGACAATGCCATGGTGATTTAATTTTATGATGATTAAATTATTACCTTAGATATTTTTGCAAATCAAAATAAAATGTTCTGAATTCAATTTTTGTATGATTGACAATTCAGAATTTAGGCAGGGCTTTCCGAAAGCCCCTTCTTAATATCTGCGTAATATCCTGAATTATTGATTACTAATTAATTATAACAGCCTTTTGAGATTTGGATAGTGATTGTTTTAATTAGTTAATTGATAATTGAATATGGCATGGTAATTATATAATTGACCACAATTAACTGTTCGCTAAGATACTTTTTGAAGATTTGGGCTTCGTTTTTTTTTTTTGTCTTAAAAATTGGATCTGTTATCTGAAAATGACGGCCATGCAGTACTATGAGATCTTCTACAATTTGTGTTGCAACTATATTTTAAAATAGATCATTAATTTCACGATCACGTGTATAAAATAAAAATAAAAACATTTACACGCAACATAAAAATTAATAGATAAAAACACCGAATTAAAATATAACATTTACGGATGGAAAGGACTAACATTTTTAAGAAAAAAACATACTCCTGTTAATTAATCTATAAAATGAAATTACAACTACATATATATCCTTTACATATAGCGAATATATCGTATGTATTTTTATTTTGAGTTAGTCTCCCATGAACCTAGTCTATGCTATAAATTTGAATTATTTGACCAACTTTGTTAATTTTCAACACATTTTTTTAAACTATTAAACTTGACCCGTATTATACCTTGGGTAGGGTCAAATATTATGAATTAAAAATAAAGTTCATAGCATGAACTAGGTCTATATAAGTTGTCTTTTATTTTTTATCTCACATCTTCACCTAATTAAAACTTTGATGTGCATCTCATCTTATCTCTTGTCACGTCTCACACAGAGACATGCGTACATTTAATGTATTTTAACATATTCATCTATAAACCCAAAAACACCGGGACTTAACAATTTTGGTACAATAACAGAAAATTACTTAATAATTTTTTTTTTATTTTATAATAAGGGAGAGACGAGAAACTCTTACCAATGGATGGTTAGATTATAGGGAGAGTTGTTATTAACATGAACGACAAGGGTATCACCCTCGTGTACTCGAAGAGTTGGCCCTGGAAGACTGCCATTTACTGCAGTAATTACTTGGTTTCTGCATAGTCGATTCACGGTAAGATTTTGTACCTGCAATTAATCAAACACATAAATCTGTGAAAATTTATCTTGCATTATTGAAAAATAAAATATATATTCAATACCAATATGAAATTTAAAACAAAATCAATAATAATGTTGGGCTGTTTAAGGAGTCACGCTTTAATTAGCACTAACATCAATCTCAATATAAAAACACACGTACTTCTATTTTTGTAGGGTTGGTGAAATTTATGAATATTACTTTAATATAGACTTTTAATTGCTAAACAACACGTATGACTAACTGCATGATAGTGAAATTAACCATGAAGAAGTACTGTTTACATGCATATTGGACTATTACGATTAAATTATTACTTAATTAAGTAATGACTCAACAGTCAACAATATGTAATTTTAATAAAATAGTATTTCACTATTATCATTCTACAAATACGAGATGAAAGAAAACGCAATGCATGGAAATCCATCAAATTTTGTTTTACTATTGCCTCTAATATTTAGGAAGCCATATCAGTGAAAAAAAAAACATAAAATGTGAAAATCTATATTACTCGATTCTGCATGCAATCAAAGTACTCAAAAAAATTAAGAAAAAAAAAACAAGATAAGTGAAAGCAATTACATGAAATGAATGTTCTACAATTGCAGCTGAGGCAAGTGAAGAAGAAGCCAAAAGAGCCAAAGCCCATGCAACAAAGACTAAAGAATGCGCCATTGATTTGAAAGATCAACAGATTTCTTTACTGTATATATATCGTGAACAAGATAAGACTCCTATTTATATAAACTTTGATGAACTATCGAATAACGATAGATAACTTTATTAATTAAGTATTAATTCTGCATATATTTTTTTTTGATGGCTTCCATATGGCGTGTGTGCACATATTTATAGACTTGCTTCCATATGCCGTGTATGTAGAAAATTTAAAATTAATTAATAACGAAATAGGAAGTTTAAAAAATAAAATTCAAAAGGACTTAATAATTTACTCATTGCGTGAAAGAATAAATCTAATTCTTGATTGGTTGATATCCTACAAGGAATTGAAAAGTAGGGTTTGGAAAAACTTCGTTACCTAACGCTTTGAGTTGGCCATCAATGTAGCTAAATATGTATATTCTAATAGATACATGCATATTATTATATAACATATTTTTAATAATTATTAGGATATATATGTAGTTGCGTAAAACTGTAAAAGTCGTACAATGGTTGTTTCTCAATCAATTTCACCGTACAGACTGTTTAATTGAATATTTTGTCAAACATATCTCTCTAGCTTTGTGGTTTTCAGCTTTGCCACTCCAACCGTAATCCCAGTTCAATTTGATCTTACAACGTGTTTCCTTTTTTAATTTATATTTCTCAAACTAAATTACAAAATGGGACTCTAGCTTGTGCATGGTATTTTCCTTTTTTGATATATATTTCTCTAGCTAAAACTGGGACATGAGCCGCTTTTAAGTATAAAAACGTATTATATATACATGCTCTAGTTAAAACGTATTATACAATACATGATGTTCTCGTTAAATATGTACTTCTCTAGAATGGTAGTTATATTGTTACGTGTTGCTCTAATTATGAAATAAATTGAAATAAATTATAATTGTTGGTTAAAAATAGTGGAATAATTAAAGAGATAAATGATATTCTTTTCGTCCCAAATTCATTTGTACATTAGATAATTCAACTTTATTGAAGAGTAGAATAATTTCCCTCAAAAAAAGAAAAAAAAGTAGAATAATATTTATTAAAGGTGATAAAATAATAAAGTGTTGAGGGTATAAGGAGAAAAAAAGTTTTTTGGTCTCATAACTTTCCTGTAATTCCAATTTTGGTCCCATAACTTTTGTGTTTGTCCAATTTTGATCCTATTTAACTAGGGGTGGCAATCTCGGACACGACACGATAACACGACACGAAAACGACAAGAAAATTGCGGGTTAGTGTTTGGGCTTATCGTGTTCATGTCCTAATCGTGTCGACCTGATAAGGACACGAAAATTTCGTGTCGTGTTCGTATTTGTGTCGTATAAACCCGTTAAACACGATAAAATTAACAGATGACACAATAACCCGTTAGCAATCTGTTAACCTATTAGGGATCCGATAACATGTATCTGATAATGACACGAAAATAACACGTACACGATAAAGACACGATAAAATTTCAAGTTTTAAATTAAATATTTTTATTTTTTAAATATATTTTTTTAAATCCCAGATTTAATCGTTTCAACTTCTACAATCTGAATCTAGTCATCTACACAACTACACGCACGACGGCACAAGCCACAACACACATTTACTCATTTATTAAATGTTCTTAATTCTTATCAAATTTCAATGAGAGTGTAGAGAGAAAAATTAGGGTTTTTAGTTTTCTCATCGCCGTGAAACAACTCCACGCTCCATTCTCCATCTTCGACTCCTTATCTCGAATCTTCATCCACGCTTCTCAATCTCAAAGGTTAGTCTTCCCTCTTCACCATCACGTTTTTAGTGGTTTTCCTGTTGGGGCACTAGGAATTTTTTGTTATTGTAGTTGTAGAAAATATATGTTTTCAAAATTGAAATTAGTGCCTTTTTATTTGTTCTGTTTTCTCAGTTATAAATTGAGTGTTGTTGCCATTTTTTGTGATGAATTTATATACTCAATGTATCATGTTCAATCGTGTTGGATCGTGTAATTTAAATTTTAATATTATCCAAAAAAAAACTGTAATTATCGTGTCGTGTCGTGTTGACACGAAAAATTTCGTGTTCGTGTCGTGTCGAGACGTTTGCTTATCGGGTCGTGTTCAGATTTTAGCTTATCGTGTCTTGTCGATATCGTGTCGACACGATAACCGATCCGATTACACGATTTGCCACCCCTATATTTAACTAAAACGACATTGTTTTGGATAGAAAGGAACTGAAAGATTAATTAGTTTACAATGTATTAAGATACATATGTATTTAAATAAAAAAGTCAATAGAAGACAATCAAATCAACCCCAAAACAAATAAAAAACACTCCGGAAAGAAGACTAAGAGAAAAAAAGAAACATTCCCCAAAATATGATATGTATTTTCCCAACAGAGTTTTTTGCACTTTTGGTCCCATGAACCACGCCATGTTTTTCAATCTAGTCTCACTCTTGTGTAACTAGTCCCATAAAAATTTTAATTTGCAAATGTGGTCCCACCGTGACGGAAACTGTTAAATCGACTTGCAAATGTGGTCCCATAAATTATGGGACATAATTAATTAACAATTAAGGCTTAACCACCTTTTAACCACTTGCATTTTTAGTCTCATAAGTTATGAAACATAATTAACACAAAATTAACCAATTAACTTACCTGGGCCCACTTGCACATATGGTCTCATAGGTTCCAAAAACCCAAAATTCTTCCCTCCATTTCTTTTGGCGCCAATTTTCAGCTAATCACGTTTTTTGGCGCCAATATACTTTCACTTTTAGTCCCATTGAATTCAAATTTAATAAAAATTGGTGGAAAAATCAAGTCTTCTCCAAATAAAACGAGGGTTTTCTCTCAATCTTCATATTCACAAATCTTACCAAATCCCTCATCATGAGTATGTGATTCTCCCATCCTGGTGTCCATGACAGCCGCCTTTTGCATCTTTTCTTTCTCTATCTTCTTTCTCCACAGCGGGCAGCGAGAGCGGACGGAACTGAGCGCGGCGGCGGCGAGAGCAGAGGGTGCGGCGTGCGCATGTCGGCGAGCGTCTTCTTTCTCCAGGGCGGCGAGAGCGGGGGATGCCGCGCGCTATTCGGCGACCGCAGGCCGTGAGGGTTTTTTTTCTTGTTTTTTTATGAAATCCGACGGTTCACCGGTTCTCGGTTTTCACCCGGTTTTTTTGGTTTTTGTCGAGCGGTTTAATAGTAGTTCTGGGCACCCCTATTGAGCCGCCCAGTAGCGGTTCTCCGGTCCGACCGGTCCGACCGGCCGGTCGGACCCGTATTTTAAAACATAGCCAAATATTGTAGACACGGAGATTAAAAAAAAGTAAGAGATAATAATATTAAATAGTGTAAAGTGCATTTGGTGGAGGAAAATAATAGTATTAAATGGTGTAAAGTGGATTTGGTGGAGGAAATAATAATAGTAAATAGAAATGAAAGTTATTTTATTTCCTTTTTAGGAATGACCAAACAAAATTAGAACGGCTATTTACGGAAAGTGGACAATCAAAGTTAGGACATAGGGAGTAGTATTTTATGTGATAAAGTGATAAAGTGTATATATCTATTTTAAGAAGTGTTCCTTAAAGATTGAGACAAAACATTGGGGTGGCCTTCCATTTTAATATCCATTGCATGCATACTATATTTTAAATAAAATCACTAGTTATTTTGATGTGTTTTAAACACATATTATATAAAAGTTAGATTAAATAGCGAATTTAAAAAAATAAAAAAATTGGTACAACCAATGAATTGTTGTTACTAGTTAAAACCATGGACGGACCTGATATTGTCATTTTGTACTCGAAGAATTAATTGTTTCTGGAAAATTACATAATTTATGCATAGCCTAATGTAAGATTAGTGAAAATTGATTTTACATTAGGCTAAAACAAATTAAAGAATTTATAAAAATATATATTTTCTTCATCCTTTTTTTTATTACTCAAGTCAAAATGACATAAGATTTAATAAGAGAATTTTTTTATCGTTTATGGAATGAGAAAACTAAATAAGGACATTCATTTATGGATTTTGAGCAACCAAAAACAAGACGGTAGAGTAATAAAGATCTGATATTCAATGTTGAACTATATATACGAAATACTAGCTAGGGTCGAATAAAACTAGAGAATAGAAGTGTTGTTATAAAAAAAAAAAACAAGAGGAGAAACAACTGCATGAAATGAAGGCTCAAGTTGCAGACGAAGAACAACCCAAAAGAACCAAAGTCCACGCACTCGCCACTAGAAGGATTGAATTAATCAGAAAAGTAATAGTATAATGATAATTTACCCAGAATTGCGTGAAAATAAATTAATATACTATGGAACTTGATTGGTTGTCAGTTAATACTAGACGGAATTGAAAATTAGGCAAGTTATTGGTGGAAATTTCTTTACCAAACCTTTTTGAATTCATTATAATATTAACAAAGCCCAAACCCTACGTCTAAGAGTTCGATTTATTTAATGATATTTTCCATTTTTATTCAAAAAAATTGAGGGAAGTTGGAATATATGCAGGTCCTTTCGAGTACGCTACACAGTTTGTTATAATTGTACAAAATCTAAATTTATTCTATACACATCTTTGAATATATATAACCAGGCTGTGTATTTCTAATTGAAAAGAAAATTATTTTTGGAAGCATATAGTATTTAACTAAAAAATTGTTCAAGGAAAATCATAATTTGTACAAGAGAAGTAAAAGATATTGTAGGATTTTCCAGTCAAACTGACCTTGGATTGATGGAGGTGCAACAACTTACAGTATCAAAAGATATAGATTTCATTTAGAATATTGCTTGCGATTTCAATCCATTAATATCTTATAATATACGCTCATTTTCTAATCTTAATATAATAGCTACTGCAAGTCTGACTTTATTATCAACTAATTACGTTTGTGGATATCGATCGATGATGCAAATATGCACACGTATCGATATTATAACTAGTTTTCGTGGAAGATTTCAATTATGCATTTTGTCAATATCCGGTACTTAATTTAATGTTTATGTAAGACTTAATTTGTAAATCTAATCTAATTGCCAGTTTTTATTTATATATAGTTGCAATATAATCTAATAGTACATGTTCTCTTATGTGTAATTCTAATTCACTTTTCGTTATGTAAAATGATGATATTTGTCAATATTTTTTAGTAGTTGGGATTAATAGGCGGATCAATTAGTGAGCCAGCCAGTGCAATCAAAACCTAATGTATTACTCCATTAGCCCACCTTCATTTTATTGAGTGAGTCCACCCCAATTTAAAACCTCACTTAAATCACACATAGTCCCACCATTTTGAAGAGAAATTGAGTAGTAATTTTGTTAGTTCACGTTTAATATCTAAATTTTTTCCATAATAAATTTATCTTTTATTTGTAATTTTTTTTTCCAATTAAATTAATAACACTTAATACTCCACCCAATGTCCCACTTTCAATTTATGAATTTGGTATTAAAATTGTTTTTACTAAAGGAATTTTGTAATTATTTGAATTATATTATTTTTTATTGTTATTAAAAAAAATCTAGCCCACCATTCCATCAATTTTTGAATCCGTCATATATACGAGGTGCTCACCTTTGTGTTTAAGAATTTGTCTTTCATAACCTACCAACAAATCAATATTTTCCCAAGTACATTTACATCTTGATAACGATCAGTTGATT
This sequence comes from Stenogyne calaminthoides, assembly GCA_037126765.1. Lineage (NCBI taxonomy): Eukaryota > Viridiplantae > Streptophyta > Magnoliopsida > Lamiales > Lamiaceae > Stenogyne > Stenogyne calaminthoides. The sequence continues at coordinate 1,755,642 of JBBCBC010000045.1, read as the reverse complement.
AAGGCAAATCTTTTTAAGTGTTTCGAAAACATTCATAAACTACCAATAAATACATTTTCCCAAGTATTACATAACGATCAGTTTATTAAGGCAAGTCTTTTTAAGTGTTTCCAAAATATTCATAAACTACCAACAAATCAACATTTTCCCAAGTACATTTACATCATGATAACGATTAGTTGATTAAGGCAAGACTTTTTAAGTGTTTCGAAAATATTCATAAACTACCAACAAATCAACATTTTCCCAAGTACATTTACATCATGATAACGATTAGTTGATTAAGGCAAGTCTTTTTAAGTGTTCTGAAAACATTCATAAACTATCAACAAATACATTTTCCCAAGTACATTTACATCTTTATAACGATACGTATATTAAGACAAATCTTTTTAAGTATTTCCAAAATATTCATAAACTACCAACAAATTAAATCAACATTTTCCAAGTACATTTACATCTTGATAACGATCAATTGATTAAGGCAAGTCTTTTTAAGTGTTGAACATACGAAAAAAAATTGAACATTACCTACAAAAATTTTGCAAGCAATTTTTTATATTTGCAATATTTAAATTTATTTTTTTTTGCAAACTTGTTTTATTCATAAGAATAAAATATTGTGCATGTTGAACATAAAAAAAAAAAAATTGAATACCCACAAAAAAATTGCACATGACATTATTTTTTTAGGGAGGACTTCTACAATTTGTTCCTTCCATTTTTATATATTATTCCAGTTTGATATAACAAAAAACACTTATTGGATAATGTACAAAATTATTTTCATCAGTCAATTAAAATCATATATGTGCATGTGGATAAAAATGATGCTGATGCAATCAATATTTAGGCTATCCGTTAAATAAACTCAGTTTTTCTAAAAGTGATTTTCAACCTGTGTAGGAAATTTTAAAGAGATAAAGAGAATTTTAGAGGGAAATGTCAATCGTGATGCTTTAAAAATGAGAGACAGAGAGGGATTTTTTTTTTTTAAAGTTAAAGTTGAGTTTTTAATAAGGTAGAATGAGTTTATTGACCACTACGCTGTATCAAACAGTAATACAAAATAAAGGTAATATATATTTATTAATAATAGACACTTAGAAGTTATATCACTCAGTAATTATTTCAAACATTAATTAAGGCAAGTTTTTTTAAGCTTTTAGAATTTAATTACTTGCCGCATCTAGAATATACTCTCTACTTTGTGGCTTAATTAGTTAAATTCGACTTGCTATATTGGGTTACAATTAATTAATACTACAATTGAATTTGATATTTCAATCTCAAACAGGTTAATTTGATTTCAAGTGATCGTATTGATATCAATTTGTACTTAATTTGTAAGGCTAATTTGCTGAGTTGCTACAATACAAGACTAATATAAAAAATTACACATGATATTGATAGATTTTTTAAATTCGAGAGTGCTAATTATAGTCCCCACATATATCAGCTCCATAACCACCCTGAAATGCTCCTGAATATGTGACAATAATAGTAATTGAATTGAGTTGAATAATTCTAAGTGAATTCAATTCATAATATATACACTATCCATTTTATATTAATGTTTGTTTTTAGAGTTTTGTATAGAATTAAAAAAACATGAAATAATGACAAATTTATCTTTCAATACAAAAGAAAAAAAATATAAGAAATATGAAAAGAAAAATGTTTTTTAAAAATGAAAATTAATATAAAATAAAATTTAACCTAAAAAAGACAACTAATATAAAAAGAACTTATTTGTTTTTGACGGTGCCTGAAAACCAAGATGCTAACTAGAGTTAAAAATAATAACGACAAGTACTTTTTTTAACAGAACACTTTTGGAGTGTTTTTAAACTCAACAAGCAAATTAATTTAAGCATTTAAAAGTATTTTTCTTGAAGCACCCTACCCTCCCCATGCTTCTACTAACTTAAAATTACTTCTCATTATTATACTAAATATTATTACAATTTTGTTCTCATAATTTTAACAATGCTACAATTTTACCATTATTTATTCATACTTTTAATAATAATTTGGTAAAGTTATCAAAAGTGACACTTTAACTTTGAAATTGATTAAAAATATTTTGTTTTAAAACATTACCACTTTAATTTTATTATTAAAATTAATTTTAATCACTTTAAAAGAAACACTATTATTTAAAAACACACTCTTAACAAGGAAATAATATTTATATTTCTTACTTTCTACTTTTGTTCACTTCAGTAAAAAAAGTTGGCACGCACTCCTTTTAGACTTTGGAAACCAAACTAGTAATGTCCCCTTTTAACCTTTTTGGAAAGTTATTATTTCTTTCCTTGATTATCAAGAAAATGCAACATGATTAAAAAAAAATTATATAAATAATATATGTTCACAACAATACGTAATATATATATAAAAAAAAAAAAGAGTGTGACAATTTTTATAAATGGATAAGTGTTGAGCTATTCCTACCTCATTAAAGTAAGCCATCTTAGCCCATAGCTTATTTAAAAGGAAAAAAAACCCAAATCTCTAGAATTATTTTAAAGCTAAGTATATATGCATTCAGGTGCACTGTGTATTCATAATATTTTTTAAAATTATACAATTATTATACTAAAAAATATCACATGTTTACAGTAAAACGTATAAATATTAATATAAAAAAATAATTGCACGATTCATTATAAATAAGTTGCATCTTTCAATATAACAAATTGCATAATTCTAAAATATACTATAAATGCATGGTACATCTAAATACATAAGAGACCCACTTTTTTTAAAAGCATTTTTTAAGAGCGTGGAGTTTGTTTTGGGAGCATTGGACAATAGCAGTATTAAGTATTAACTTCATATTGTGGAACATACTGTGGAAGTGTATAATATATTGAGGCGTGCTTACATGAGACGGTCTCACGGTGAGACATGTTATAATTTGGACATTGACGTTTTAATATTTTAAGAATAGTGGATATATATGATTTGTGATAGATTGTAGTCTGTCTCATGTATGAGACGTTTCATATGAATTTTTATCTAATTTATGATATCTCCTATGAATAAATATATTTAGGTGGCCTTTTGGATATCCAAAGAAAATATTGAAAATATTTCTCGCATTAGAGAGATTGTGATCCACCATATAGATTAGAGAATTCCTCTATAAAATGGTGAGATATTATAATTTGTTCTTTAATTTATATTGAATTATATTAATTGTGATATTAATTATCATAAATTGAATTTTTTTCGGATGGTAGTCCATCGTTTTATTTTTCTAATTTTAATTTTCCACGTAAAAAAATGTTTATCATATTTATTTTATTCTGAATTTTGTACAATATATTTTAAATTTTAAAAAAATGTTAGTTTTTTTTTTTTTAAGTTAGTTAAAACCGTCCAATCGTTAAAAAAAAAGTAAAGAAGGGATATAAATACATGATAGTGATCATTAAATTAACTCAAATGGCTTCATTGATTTAATTTGTTGAATATATATAAGACAATTCTTTGTAATCTAAAGTAAGATGATCATTCAACAAATTTTATTGAATTCGTGATGTGTCTCACACACGCAACGAGTGAGTATCAATCAAGTATTCAAGTTACCACTTTTTAATATTGCCAACTAAGTTGGTGTGGACTTCTTCATTTATAAAATCTTATCTATCATGATTTTTTTATGTTTTTTTATATTACATGTATTAGTGCATGACGGTTGACTTTATAATTAAAATCATGAATATGTCATCAAATAATTCCCAATTACTTCAATTAAATCCACGTTTTTTTGTTCTAATATGATATTCATATTATATTTTATTAACACATTATATGTATATTTTATTACATTGTTCAAGTTTGAAAAAAAAAACATATTAAAAGATCCGCAGTAATTAAAACATATGTAAAATATTCTAATAATATATCCATAGTTAATCAAATATGGATTTTATTTGTCATTCAAATGTGCATGTAAAGGATTATACTCGTGTTTCCTGTCAAAAAAAAAAGATTATACTCGTGTAGTTTTCATTTTATTTGGGCTTTTTGGGTACGTAAAAAGGGGAAGTTGCTCTTATCTTTAGGCCCAAAATGTTATTTTCCAGCCCAATTTTAAAAATCTCGGCCCAATTTAGTTGGTTTAGGTGAAAATTTTCAAAACAGCAGGAAACTATGCAATAACCGTAGACAATTATTTCTCCATCGCGGAATGCCCTATATTTCAATTTTCGTGTCAGCTTCAGTCAAACAGTATGAAAATTGTCGTCGTTTCAAGGGGAATTCGGGCCCGAATTGTTTTAGCGAAGAGTTAATAAACAAGAAATGTCGAATAGTTTAATGGAAATCGATGCTGAAATGCGCAACGGCGGCAATGGAAGCGACGGCGAGGAAGAGAACGTGGTAATGGTTGCAGACGGCGGTCGAGAAAGTAAGAAAATTCTGGAGCGAGTTAAAGGGCCGTGGTCTCCGGATGAGGACTCGATGCTGAGTCAACTCGTGAGTAATTTTGGGGCGAAGAATTGGAGTCTCATTGTGCGAGGAATTCCCGGCAGATCAGGAAAATCGTGCCGCCTCCGTTGGTGTAATCAGCTCGATCCTTCCGTTAAACGCAAGCCTTTTACTGGTAATTGCTTTGCTCCAGAATTAGCTTTTTAGCTGTTTTGTTTAATTTGCTGAATTACTGGGTTTTTTTGTTTTTTTTTAATTCATTGTGTGTTAATTGATAAACTTTATAATGCGGGAAAAGAATGTTATGTTATTCTCTGTCACTGTTTTGTGAGTGATTATTTTCTTGTCTTGGAATTGAAGCCTTGAAATTGAAATTGAACTTCAATTATGTCAAAGTACTCGTGAATTCAAATTCCATTTTGAAGAATTGCAGGCAACAAATTCATGCTAATTAACACTTGTCTTAGTAGAACTAGCAGCAGTATATGTTGCAAAACCCTGTGAATATTTGTGTATAAATCTCAGATGTTTGAGAAACAGATTAATGGTAACAAAATGAGCCTTAACAGCATTACAACAACCAATGCTACTAAATGACCGATTTTTTATGAACATTCTCAATAATCGTCAGCTTAATGTTCATTTTAGAGGTTGCATCTTCTAATAGCTTAAGGGGATCCCACTTCTTACAGATGAAGAAGACCGTCTCATACTTCAGGCTCATGCCATTCATGGGAATAAGTGGGCTTCAATTGCTAGGCTATTGCCAGGGAGAACAGACAATGCTATCAAAAATCACTGGAACTCCACCCTCAGGCGTCGCTTCATGGACCTTGGGAAGTCTAAGGTGGAGTCGAGCAAAATGGTGGAAGATACAATTGCTGAGAAATCGAAATCGTCTTCAGAAGAAACACCATCATGTGGAGATGCATACTCTTTCAAGTCCTGTGACGGAAAAGACGTCAGCTCGAAGGATCTAATAGATGATAGCCACAAAGTAGATAAGGCACAGTCAGAAGCTCAACTCATTGAGAAATCAATGACCCCCCCAACCCTATTCCGGCCCGTTGCACGCATTAGCGCGTTTAATGCTTATAATTCGGTGGATGGAGCAGAAAAAGGGGTGACTTCCTCCGAGGAGCCCTCTGTCCAAGTGTTGAATCCGGATGTTGGAACGTGTAAGTTTCTTGGAGGAGCCCGTAGTGGCTTATTGGTCCCTGAACGATGTGGCCATGGTTGCTGTGAAATTTCCAATGGGATAACGTCAGTGAACTCATTGCTTGGCCCTGACTTTGTCGACTATACTGAACCTCCATCCTTCACAAGCCATGATTTGGCTGCAATAGCAGCTGATATAAGTAATGTCGCTTGGTCTAAAAGCGGGTTGGAGAGTAGCAGCATTAAACCGATGGATAATATGGCATGTGGGATATTATGTAGCAGCAGCAACCAATAAACAAAGCATTTGATGATATTAAAAGCTATCGAGATCATTCAGCTTTAAAGTCTGTGCTGATCGTGGGATCAGAGTCCTGTGGTCGATAGCTATATTTCCCGATGACTAGAATGACAAGGGTATGAGGACTATATAACTGAATTTATTGTCCTGTCATTTATCTAGATCATAAACTGAATAGTGGTTGCTTTTGCTAGTATTAGATCATAAGATGGTAGAGAGTGGTGTAACTGAGTATTCATTCATGCATCTATATATATATTTTTTCTAGATCTCTTAGGTGGTGGTGGTGTGACATAGGCCGATTTAGTTTAAGTGTTTGTAATTTCTAATGATCTTAATCTATTACCTTCTGATCCTGCAAACTTGTGCATTGATATGAGCTTAGGCTGATGCTTTTTCTTGTTATAGAAGCATGTTGTTGTGGATCTTTTAGACACACTGGAGTTGGACTGTGTTCCATCAGTTGCATTTCGATACATATTTGAGCTTAGTGAAGTTGGTTCAGTTTTAATTAGAGTACTGATCATAATTAAAAGCTCAATTAAGTATGAAAAGCTGACAATTGTGTTCTTTCTATTGGTTGTTTAGCTTGGCTTTGAATCTGTGGTGCTTGGGATTTTGGTTGGTTTAACTGCATTTGTCGTTTATTTGCGAATATTTAGATGCGCCATTCTGAAACTATTGTTTGGTGTAAGTGCGAAGTTGTTCATTTGTGAATAAGTAGATACTCTGCTTTGGAATTATTGGTTGTTTTAACTTGTGAATTCCTAGATACTCCGCATTGAGATTATTGGTTGATTTAACCGTGTTTATCGACTATATGTGAATTCTTAGATGCTCTGCTTTCAAATTATTGGTCGGTTTAACTGCTTTCGTCGTTTATTTGTGAATACTTATAGATACTATTTAACTGCGTTTATCGACCATTTGTGAATACACTTTAAAATTGTTTGTTGGTTTAACTGCTTTTGCCGGGAGTACAAAGATACCGTTGAAATTACCACATTTGTAGTTTATTTGTTACTAAATACTTAAATGCTTCACTTTGATATTATTGGTTGATTTTACTATACTAGATATTCAGCTTCACATTGTCTGGTTTAAACTGTGTTTGTCGTTTATTTGTGATTTGTGGATACGGAGTACCTAGTATACCCTACTTTGAAATTATTGGTTTGTCTAATTGGTGTTTTGCATTTATTTATAAATACTTTGAATCTTTGATACTCCATTTTGAAATTATTTACTACTATTATATATACAATTTATCGTCTATTTGCATATAATTACAAATAAGTGTACCATTTATAAAAGAGCTGCATCTCAGGAAATTCACATGATGTTGCATAAATCACGCCCAAACTCTAGTGTAGCTGCACCAGGGCTAGTTTGGTTGGTGGATAGGGTTCGATAAAAAATTATATATTTCTCAAAAGTGATAAATGATTATTTTCTTCTTCAAAAGCAACTTTCTCATTTTTTATTTATGTCCCTCGAATTATCTAACAAAGCGCTACATTTAAATCAAATACGATGGTTAATTGGTAGCAAGCAACCATGTGAAAAAATGGACTAGTAATGATCAAAAGGGAAACATAAAGTGAAATTAATTGATTAATAATAATTGAATTGACCTTCCTAATTAAATCAAACTGAAACATAATAATCAACAATGAAACAAACTTAACTTTTATTAAGGTTATAAATAAATTTGAAGAATGAATGGAACACCTGAGAATGAGCGTGCTAATTCCTCACCCACCACATTCCACTGCCACCCAGAAAACAGTAATTATTATTCAAGCATAAACACAAGAAAATAAATTGGGAAAATGGATAAGTTGTAATGTTATAAATTTTAATGAATTGTCACGTCTCTATCCCCTGTTTGGCTACCTATCAAATGTAGAACGGAATATTGTGACAGATAATTAACCTTCTCTCATTCAGGATTTCCTCCCTAAGGGGCCAAAAAATGTGTGTGGGTGGGTGGGTGGGGGATTCATATACTGGAATTTGGCATGGGGATTCGAGGCTCTATCTTTCTTGATTAATTTTTTATGTGATTGCAGTTTTAATGTATTTTGTTTATTGAAAAGTATTTTAATTATTTGTGGAAAACTTAGTTTCATATTTTTTTATAAGTGAGAACGCTAATCTATCGTATTGAATTGAAGTTCAAATCCAAAATTATCAAACTTAATCAATATAAATATCTCATATTCCGAACATTAAACAGAATGAATCTTTTATGGGGTTTGTAGATTGTAGATTGTAGATTGTAGATTGTTATAAAATAAAGGTGCAAGACACAAAGCATCGATATTCATTAGTTTGTGATATCACGTCAATATCGTTTTCTTCAAAGAATGTTACATATGCTTACATCAAAATCAAAACTAAATTGAGCTTTTAAAGAAAATGCAAGTTTAGTAATTTATTCTTATTTATCGTATTATGCATATTACATTTTAGTGGTACTATTGTCTTTCCGTACATTTTGTTCATATACTATGTTATAAAAAAAAATTGCAGTTGTTTATTTAAGTACTCCTATCTATTTGATAAATTTCGCTCCTATATAATAAAACTGTAAATTGAAGTGTATTTATTTTTCATCCATTAAATACTATAAAAATTCACTATTTATTATTTTAATGTTATTTCTTAAATCATTCAACAAAAAGAAACGTGACAAACATAGCGTGGCGGAGTGAGTATTCTGTAATAGAGTAGAAATGCAGCATCTTCTTCATCAATCATTCGTCCCTTTAATTTCTTTTATTTGACCTTTTGACGTGTAAATGGGGAACAAAATACATGTTTTGGGGGATTTTGCTTTTCAGTCTCATGTGCTTATTCACTTTCTTTGTTCAACCAAAAAAATAGTGAGTTGATAAGTTGATGGAGTGGTTAGAATTGGAAACGTAAGTCTTTTCTAAATTCTAATACATACATATATATATTTCTATAATTTCTCCAATTTAATTTGATGGATGTGTAACATTGACAACTCTTTTCATTCGTACAATATTTTAATTTGGTTATATAAAAATTAAAAACAAACGATGCGGCTATCTCTTTTTATGCTTTTCTTTTATCCGGAAAGACATTGCAAAGTTTACATCCAGTTTTACATTTCTCATCAGATTTTTCGATGTTATTTACTTATAATTTATTTTGTAGGCTTTTTTTTTTTGAGGTGGTCCAGCGGTGGTCAATAGAGTGAGTCAGATCATCACATCACGCCGAGATATCTTCGTAGTCCTCTGGACTGTGGTCCACTCTCCTATTTTATAACCATTGCATTTTCAAAGATTTTTTCAATGTTCCATTATGTTTAATGTGTTGTACAGTACAACACATGAATACAAGTGGTATAATATTCTAATGCACTATATGTTGATATTGCTTATCTTATGATGATCAATTTTAGAAGATGTCATGTGTTATTAAGGAATGTATGTACTTGTTAATTGAAATTTTAATCATTTGGTTGATACATAATTAACTGACAAAAAAAATTCAAAAATATTAAAAGTTTTCTGATGACTCCTGTGAACCTCTACCCCATATAGGTTTTCTGAGAAATTAGCATACCCAATTTTATAGCATCTTAAACTATTAATAAATTGCCTCATAGTATCAAAGGTATGAAATTTTTGCTATAAATGGCTTGATACTCCTGTAACTTTTATTAATCATATAGATGCTCATTTCCTTCTTCATTCCGGGATCCCTCCCGAAAAAAAAGGGAGTAAAATTGTCATTGGTATTTGGATTTGTGTGGTTTTGATTATTTGGAATTTGATAAATAAGAAGATCTTTGAAGGGATAGCATGCATTCTCGGTGGACAAGATTGTGGATGAGATAAAATGACGCTTTTGAAGTTGGTATTCTGCTAAATTCACTGTAATAAGAGATTTTTCTTTGAAAGATTGGTTTGTTAATCCTAGATCTTTTCTAGGACTCTAAAACTTTGTAAGTATGCAATTTTGGGTAGGGGTTTTCTACTGTCAAAAAAGGCTTCGTCATTCCTGACGTTAGAGAACCAATAAAAAGTTGACACGTAATCTAGCTTCGCCATGTGCAATCTAGTTTCGTCATGGGTAAAATAAATAATTTACTATAAAATAAATGCAAAATTACTAACATATCCTTATAATATTTTTTTAATAAAAAATTATAAATTTTACACTTAACATTGTATCCTATTTATATTAATTTATGTTAATGAATAAATTAATTAAAGGTGTTCACGATTATTTCAAATTGAAAAGTGTGTATTACAGTATTAGTGAATCTCAGTTCTTTTGGAATCATCAAATTTTTTCCCCAAAAATAAAAATAATAAGAACCCTAATTTGTTTCATCTTCCAAGAGAAAATCAAGAATCCAAATTAATTTCTTAGCACGACATACACAAATTTAATTACGAGGAAGAACCATGAAAATTGATTTGCTTTAGAGAATGTTTTACAAGAACAATGTGCAATCCACCAGTGCGTCGTCAGCCATAGTTCATTCAGAAATTTCTTTATATCTTTTTAATTATCAAGAATCAACTCAAACACAGATGGAATACAATTCCGTAGCAAATATTTTAGTGTTTCTGTTAATGGATGAGTTTTTAGTTAATTTTTTTAAATTCATATGACATCAGAGATCCTTGTAATTTGGCAATGGTGTCGGTAGGTCCGATCCTCTTCATTTAGGCTTACTTAATTACATGATTTATAAGTTTGATGTCTATTAGGGCTAAATTAATTAAAAGTTTTTGTTTATGTTTATGATTTTAGTGTGCTGATAATATTTTAATTTAAAAAATGAAATTATAATTTTATAATTAATGAATTTTATTAAGTATAAGGATAATTTGGTCATTTTATATTTTTTTCAATTATTTTTTAATTTTTTTAGTAGCTCGATTGCGTATAGCAAAATGCAAACACACTAATGTGAAGTGCAATCATATAAAATGAATCTCATTTGTTGGATCAACAATCCAATGGTAATAAAGAATTTTCTGACGTTAAGAAGGGCGAAGTAGTTCCTGACGGTAGAAAATCCCGAGTATTCCTTATACTCAAGTAAATAAATAAAAAATTTCCCAATAAAAAAAAAAAAGTATCAAAGTGGTCGCAAAGAAAAAGGTGAAAAAAAAATCGTTGTTATATATAAATATATTATATTTTGTGGACGGACTATTATAAATACTCTTCAAGTAACTAAGGAAAATTAAAGGAGTGAGTAGGTGGAATAAATGCACCAGACGATTAAAAAAAGTACAATATTTTTATTATATATTTTCTTATCTATTTTCCTTGTACAAAAGAATCCAAAAAGTAAAAATAATATTTCCTTTGTCCCAAACTTATTTTTCTATATTCCATTTTGGGTGTTCCATACTTGTTTTCCTATTTTCTTAAATGGAAATTTCTACTTTATCATATAAAATACTAATAAATACTCCCTCCGTCCCAATCATAATGACATTTTTACTGTTCATAAGGATTTAGTGGAATAGTGATAAAGTGATAAAGTGGTGGGGTAGGAAGAGTTGCTTATTAGTATTTTATATGATAAAATGATAAAGTGATGTGTAATTGGGGGTAAAAAGTGTTGTTTATTAATATTTTATGTGATAAAGTGATAAAGTAATAAAGTGTGTAAGTAACTTTATCATTATGATTGGAACGAAAATATAGGGTATTTTACCATTATGATTGGGACGGAGAGAGTAACTTTTTTTTAAACCCAACTACCCATCACATTATCAATTTATCATATAAAATATTAATAAATAATTATTTCTACCCAACAATTTATTACTTTATCACATTTTTCTTAAAACTCGAGCACACAGTAAATAGGAAAACAATTATAGGATGGAGGGAGTAGAATTTACTTCATCTTTATCTACGAAGATAAATAATTGGATGAAGCTATGCATATGCATATGATAGAAGTGGACCATAATGCACGCACAAACATATCTAAGTTGCATCATCACTCAGATTCACATGTGCCTCTATAACTCTATTTCAATTATTTACCTACTGCACCCTACTCCCAATACGTACAATACACCAAATATTTCATTCATTAATGTTGAAAATATATATCGAAACTAGCAATCAAATAGTGGGTGAAATTTGATCAAATATGATTGTACGAGTTTTCGTGCTAGTTTTACTAACAATTAATCATTGTGTCACATCAAAAATTACTTAAGCAATATTCAACTTTATTCTAATTGATTATCGAACAAGTAGTGCTCTTTTTTTTTTTAATTCAATGAAATTTCAGTATTAGTCTTTGGTTCGGTTAAATTTAATTCATTACGGTTAAATTTACAATTATACACCAAAAAAAAGGCAATTTCAGGGCTAGAACTTGGCGTGTAAGGTGCGTAAAGGTGACGAAGTCATGCATAAAGCACACGTTCAAAGGTGTTTATAATGAATAATTAGTCATAATTATAGCCTAATCAAAATATAAACATGCACCCCCACCTGGAAAAGAAAAAGCCAAAGATTCATTTGAGCATCCAACATTGATTAACCCATCCTTCTTTTGTACAATATACTTCTCTCTTATGCACTCTAGCTATCGTAAAAATAAACTCTTTTGTAAAGTTTATTAATAGTATGAAATTAATATTATTATATTTATAAATAAATATTAATATTTCTATAAGTTAATATCAATGGAAGTAACATTTAAGACTATAATTTTAGTTTATAAGTGTAAAATTTTTTTTATAACTCATTATTCGGCCCAAAGACCAATTAATACGGGAATCAAAATTCACCATTCACATGAGGGGACCCCACTTCAAACCAGAGCAAACTCTATATGAACTGATTTATTTCAAAAATTGATCGCACCAAATAAATTTTGAACCTAAGAACTAGAGAGAAACATATTTTTAAGTTTCAAGTCTACATCATTTAATTTATAAGTGTAATAATATTAGTTGATAAGTGTAATATTATTAATTTGTGAGTATAATTATATGAATTTTATATTATGAATAAGTTTTATTGAAGATTTATTTGTATTCATAAATATTTTGCAATTGTACATGTTTATAAAAACAGAACTGCGATTAACTTATAAAGAAAGACAACGTTAAATTCCTATCAATATTTTTGATTTGATAGTAAGCCTATTAATAATCATTAATGTTGTTATCAACTTCTTATAATTCCTCTCTAAAAATAAATAAATATTTTTTTGTGAGGGAAGAATTGTGTTGTAATCGTACTTTGTATTGTGGTATAATTCCAATACTCAAGTGTTGTCCTTTGTCTACCTTCGTACATTCTTAAAAATAATTTAAGTTTGTGGCTCTCTTTTCCCTTCTAAAGATTCTGTCCGAATTGTTTATTTTTAAGATGTTTTTATCTTCTAATATACATCATTCCCTTTTCTTTAAACAAATTCAAATGGGTTGGCATGTTATTAAATTTATTTATCGTAAAATTAGTTTTTTTTTTATAGGCACAATTTTTCAGATACCATAATTAATGTCATTTTGTAATATAAATCACATTATTCAGTTATTACTACTAATGTCCCTGTTATAATATAAAGTTAGATCTTTTTCGATATTCTTTTTTTATAGTAAAAATCACATTTTCTGATCATTCAATTAATCATTTTAGTATTATAAGTCACTTTTCTTAACTAATTTCACAAATTCTTTTTGTAAAACTTGTTCACTGTCTACTTTGCAAAAATTATTGTTTATAAATATATATTAGTCGGTTAATATTAGGTTCGTTCTTCGATTAGAATTCAATTTTATTTCAACACTTCTAACTAATGCACAACAAATATAAATAATCATTTCATACCCTTAATGAACGCACCAAGAAAAATAATTGAAACAGAGTGTGCGAAAATATTAGGTAAAAAAATTAAATATTGAAGATTTATTTCTACTAAAATGTAGTAGATTCTTGGTTGTAAATTCTTGGTTCTTTTCCTTGTTATATACTCACGCAACTCACCTAGTTTCTCACCATTTCCACTCGCAACTGAAACACTAATCATCATTTCCTCTCTCTCTCTCTCCATATTTTATTTTGGTGAGAGAAAGTAAAACAGAAGTCACTTTCAGCTGCAGAAAAAAACTATGGAGAGAGTTGTAAGAATCACCTAATCCAACAATACTCGACTCCCACATTATACTCTCACACTTCATAAATAGACAAACACAGAGTCTTAACTTCGTTCAGATTCAACATATGGGATCTTTCAACATTCATTAATTCTCTGTTTCCGCCTTAAAGCACCCTTCTTTATTCCCAAAATTCACCAAGAAAGACAGGGAGAGTGGATTTATCTCCTTAATTGAGAAATGGGCTCTCCCAAGATTCAATTTTGAAGCCACATTTCGAGCAATCGGTGCCTAAAAACCTCTATTCCCCATCTGGGTCTCCAAAAATGTCGAATTCACAAATGTCCCACATAGATTTAGAGCGGCTGCCGGAGCTCCGGCGGCGGCGCCACCAGCGAGGAGGAGGAGGGCAGCGTTTGTTTCTCCGACGCTGAAGAGGGTTCTTGCAACTCTCAGTTTTACTCCACTGCTGATGGCGATGGGTCTTACGATGATTACAGCTTTGCCTGTGGTTCTGAGATTCTTGAAGATTCTGAATCAAGAAGGGCTTCGTCTGCTTCTGATTTTGTCGATTTAGAAAACGGCGAGAAGAAATCGAATGTGGAAAATGTAGAGATAGATTGTAGGATTTGTCATTTGAGCTTGGTAAGTAGTAGCCCTAGCTCTGGGATTGCCATTGAGTTGGGGTGTTCTTGTAAAGATGACTTAGCTGCGGCTCGTAAGCATTGTGCTGAAACCTGGTTCAAAATCAAAGGAAACAAGTGAGTAATCTAAACCCCTTGATGTTTTTTAGCTTCACAATGCTCTGATTATTGATCCAATTACTCGATTTTAGTTCAGTTTTACATTTGATCTTGTTTCTGTTTGTATCTGTTCTGTTTCTTGAATTCCTTTGGTTTGTGAAGGTACATTGGTGTTTGGAACTTTGGATTGAGGGAATATTTGAGCTTTGTGTAATATTTGCAGCAGACTGCTTTAGCCTGTTTTGAGAGCTAAGTCTTATGCAAGCTAGTTTTACCGTACATCTGATTTGCATTTTACGATGTATTTTTAAGCAGTATTAGATGTTCCATTACAGTATTTAGCTGTCAAATTAAAAAGTATTAGCTTTGACTATAAAGTGATAATTGTAAATCAGTTGCACGATAAAACTGTTTTGCATGACTAACTCAATTGTTGACATATTTAATTGCATATGAATTATATAAATGCACATTATTTTAATAAGTGTCGTTCTCATACAACTCTAATTATCTTCCTCATTTCAGGACTTGTGAAATTTGCAACTCCGTTGCACGCAACGTGGTGGGCCCTAATGATATCGAAGCCGTTCAACAATCCAGTGAGAATGCGGCAGCTGTTGCATCGACCAATCCTGCACCATCGGTCGCAGAAACTAGAACTTGCTTAAACGGTCACCGTTTTTTGAATTTTCTTCTGGCTTGTATGGTTTTTGCTTTCGTCATATCCTGGCTTTTCCACTTCAACATCCCGTCGTAATAATTCTTTTGGAAAAAACTGTAAAGACGAAGCCTGAATCGCAATATTGCAATTATAAGTTGAGGGAGTTATTGTTCTTCTGGTTTTCCAGAAAGGAGGTTGAGTGTTTGGTTTCACCCATAACGATGTCTGCATTCCTTGAATTGAATTGGCTGTAATATATACATACATGTTATGTTACTGTTTGGTTATATAGAACTGTTGCAGCATTATGAGTTACTGTATGTTTGGTTTGTCTACTTGTTGAATTTAGTAATAACCTTGATATTGTTCTTGATAAAACAGTTTTTTTTGTTTAAAAAATAATAATTATTTGCAGGTTTAACTAAGTACAACATCAATCATTAGAAATAGAAATAGGGACTCTGAGGAAATCTTATTTTATAATCTCTTTCAATTAAATCAAGTACAATCTGACATCCCAAAAGGAGCAAAATCTGGATTAGCAGGGGCATTACACTACATCCTGTCATATTTGTTTCTGTCTCATGAAACATGCATATGTGAAGAAAAGAAAAAAAACATATTAGTCAGAACAACTGCACATTGAAAATACAGAAAAGTGAAGAAAACAAATACTATTTTTCAATAAAAATAACTAATAGTATACCATATAAAAATCTATTTGAGTTGAGTTTTTGTCAATAGAGAAAACTAATGAATTTCCATTCCACATCTCACAAAACTAAAGCAATATAAGAGCAGAAGTTCACAAAAAAAAAAAAGATTAACAAATTACAATATGAAATGGTTTTTTCAAAGGCTAAATACAAGATAAGCAAATCAAGAAAAGGGAAATGAAATCTATACAAGTTGTCAATTCTTGTTTCTTTTGGCTTCCAAATTTTGGCTTCCAAATTAGTGGCTTCTTTAAGTGATTCTTGAGCATCATTTTCCATTCCAAGTGTAAAGAGTGAAGCTGCTTGAAGGTAATACCCAATAGGCCATTGTGCTGATACTACCAGAGATTGCATTGCATCCCCTAAAGCTTGGTTAGGCATCTCACACATCAAATAACACAAGCATCGTCGAGCATAAACAGTAGGTGACACCATCGTCCCTCCATCAACGAACTACATCCAACAAACAACGCCGTTTAGTACTCAAATAAGATGCAGTTAAGAGCCATTTATTTAGTATTCTTACCTGTGTATAGCAATCTATGGCAGTCGAGAAATCCTTGGCTCGAAAAGCTGCATCCCCTTGCTTCTTGGAATTCAAGGTCTCCTGCATTTGATTTGTCCACATTTGAAAAGGTAGCTGCATCAACATGGAAAACTTCACATATTTAGATACACAATTTTTTATTTTATTTTTTGGAATTAAATCTACTCTTTTTGCTTCACAAAGTAAAAAATAAAGACAGCATTTTTCTTTTTTATACATATAAGAGAATGAGACAGAAACGCAGACCTCGTTAGCGATGCCTTCGTCGTCTTTGTATCCAGCCTTATCGAGTATTTCATGTATGGCGGTGAGATCCATTCTCAAGCATGCTTCACCCATGGGAGTCAACAGCAACGACTGATTACAGCTCGAGTTTCCTTGTGGAATTCCCAGTAAAACATATGAAGGAACCTGCTTCAAACATTAATGTCAATGCAAGAACATCAATGCAACACTAGTACAATGAAGCAGCTGATCATACCTCTGTTTCTTTCTGCATGGAAATAAGAGAAGTTGCTAGAGTCTTGGCGTTTGGCCTTTCCCGTGCTTCGTATTGCAAGCAACGAGTGGCTAACCGGACCAACTCTGTTCCATCATCATTGGAGAAATGACCCTCTAAGCAAGAGTCCATTAGCATCAGAAAGTTTTTGCCACGAATGAGATCAAGTGCCTAGAAAACGACACGTGGAGGATCAAGTTAAGGATTGCATTCAAGCCCTCTTTGTATAAAAGAGTTGATAGAGCTGTTTAAATGGTATTAGTTGTTTTCACTGAACAGTATTAGTTGTTTTCACTGAACTGTGTTTACAAGAGACTTATAAAGCGTTTTATGAGATTGTACTCCTTAAAGAATTACTCCAAATTTCAGTAAAATCTTACATGGCTTGGAGGTATGTGTTTGCCACTAAGAAGATCAAGCAGCATAGTTCCAAAGCTGTAAACTACGCTTTCTGGGGTTACTCTTCCTGCAGATAAAAACCACAAATTATAACACACTTAACAACTAGGAAAAACAGCAACCATTTCAAGCAGTCTGAAAAACAATGTGTACCAGTTCTCAAGTACTCTGGAGGAGTGAATGCTAAGTTTGTGCTGTAACTTTTCCCGTCTCTACTATTCTTCATCAGGCCAAAACAAGACAGCCTAGGATCGCCATCCTACATACGAGTAAACAACCAATGTAAGAAAGACCAGATAACAATCTTTAACATTTTGAATAGAACAAATTTTACCTGATCAAACAAGACTCTGTAAGCATTAAGATCATGATACAACGCTCGACCTCTACCGCTACAATAGTCTAGAGCCTGAGCCAAATACAAGGCCACCCTCAACCTCATTGCCCATTTCATCGGTTGATTCTCCCCTATTTCGATTCAACGACTACCATACATCAGATACTAATCCAAGAATGATAGAAAATTACTTTTGGAAATATTTATGCATAACTCACAATGAAATAAATGTCTGGCCAAAGTCTCATTAGGCATAAACTCTGCCACTAGCAATCTCTCCTCTCCTTCCAAGCAACATCCAATCAGATTCGCCAATCTTTCGCTCCTCAGATTTCCAACTGCCTTAGCTTCATCCTTCATTTACCAACAATAAAATGGAAATGCAATTTAGGCAACTTAAGCTTAGATACTGATCTCGACCCTTGTTTAAAAATTTAATCTTTTTTTGTTAAAAGTTAAAAGCCTCAGCTTCTTCAATTAAAAGGGATATCTGATATGTAACAATGAAATTAACATGATGAAAACTGAGAAAAGTGTCCAATTAAACATGTAGAATAGTGTATACTGACAACAAATTGGCGAGAATCAGGCCAAGCAGATTTGTTGAAGCGCTTAACAGCAACCCAGCCTTCATTTTCAAGAAACCCTTTGTAAACTACATTAGGGGCCTTTTCTCCATGCTCTGAAACTATGTTCTCTGAAGAAAACCCTTTTGTTGCTGCTTTCAGTTCTTCCCAGCTAAACTCTCTGAAGCTCGGCAATGAATCTTTATCCCCATTTTCTACAAACCCGCAAGTAAAAATTAGAAAAGATTGCTTTTTTAAAAAAAAAAAAAAACCACAAAAAAACAAAATCAAGACTCAATTTTTCCCCCACTTTCAACAAACCCAGAAATCAAAATGAGAAAAGATAGCATTTTTACAAAATCCCTCCAAAAAAAAAGGATCAAAATTGTCAAATATGTGTAGAAAAGCTAACCCAGATCAGAGGATTGAAGAACAGAGGGCTTGAGGTGAGAATGCCACCAGCAGAAGGAGAATTTGGAGCACTTTGCGCCCATTTTTGATGAAGTGATATTTTCAGAGGGGAAAAAGATGGTTTTGTTTCTTAATGATGGAAATCAAGAATCAAGATTAAGCATAGGAATATATGGGAGAGATCGACGCCTTTGGTTTTGTGGATCCAAGAAATAGTGTGACTAATTCGTGGAGTACTAGAGAATTTAAAAGAGCTTTTTGCAGATTTCAAGAGCATGCATTATATATATCATCAAAAGCATGGTGTTGTCATACTATGATTTTAATTTCATGTGTTCCTCTTTGGTGAACAGTGGTACATTTATGATTGTGTTTGAAAAGGAAAAGTTATTTAGTTTTTTGCCTAGTTTTAGCTTTGTGCTTCATGCCATCATCATTCTTCTTTTGTCCCCCCTCCCGCTCATGCACCACTGGCATGAGTGGCATGCTTTCCTATTATTTTCTTCTTCTTTTTTCCCTCCAATTTAAAGAAGTTTGGTGCAATTTTTCAATACGATAAAGTATTATGTAAACCAATTTTATTTTATTATTAATTTGTAATTTATATGTAACAATTAACAATATTAGTTGTTCAATAATGTTAGTAGTTTTACCATATTATAATAGTTTGCAAATCAATTGAGTAAAAAAACTGTCGTATGTAAGATCAACTTTTTTTATTTAAAATTAAAGTGATGAGATTTAAAGTTAAATAAGTAGATGCTTAATTGTGGTAAAATTTTATAGATTTGGGTCCTTTTTTCTGAAATAATCAAATTCAATAATTTTATAAATTAACGAAGACAAGTACACCAATTATTGGGAAGTTCAGCCACGAAAATTGATGGATCGACCCAATAATAAGAGTTATACAAAGAGCGAAATGTCCTAGGCCTAGCCAAGCAATGAGCCATATTATTTGCATAACTATTGATGTAGCTAATTGAAAAATAAGGATCATCCGGAAATATACAACTACAGGCTTCAATATAATTACCAAAAACTGAATTATCACCACGTAAAGCATGAATATCAAAAAATTTATCCATGTTCAATCCTTTGGCCCAATTCCTTATAATATATACCAACCACAGGAAAATAACAAAAATAACATGTGATATGTCTTGTAGAATAAATAGAAATGGAGGTTGGAATATTCGTAAATGAAAAGTTGAATCAACATATATTTGTTCATTCTTGTTTTAACTTTTAAGTGTAGCGTACCAAGTTTAAAATCTTCAAATATGAGCCCTGAATTTCAAACTACAAATACAACGAATATGTTGAGAGGAAAATTGGTTATTTTATGTCAATGGACTCAGCACATAATAAACTCGATTATAATTATTGTTTCACCATGTATTTCTGAGTAATTATTATTGCATTTACATAATATTACATGACGGGCTTCTTTGGTAGGATTGATAAAGCATGTATTGATGCATTATCCCTCTTTTATCGCATGTTTGTTTTTGGTATTGAACAAATACTTTCGATTCGTTATTAATATTCAATCGGGTACTCATAATATCTTTTTAGGAGTATAATCACTAGTTCACTTAAAAAAAAAAAAATTGACCTTTAGCGATGGAGATGAGATCGCGATGATGATCTTGATTTATTATAATCACGATTTGATTAGGAAATTAGTCATTATTGTAATTAATTTAATTTATTAGCATTTATTATACTACCGTAATTAGTGTTGGGATTTTTCTATTTAAGAGTCAGTCCTGTAACATTTTCATTAAGTTAAGTTGATTATGAATTAAAAATATTGAGAGTGATTTCTCGTATTATTCCTCTTTGCCGGTATTTCTATGAGAATCAACGGAGATTGAAAAAGATGGTTTGTCTTGTTCACACTTCTCCCTGCATCATTTAGTAACGGTATTCCTGTCATCATCCGTTATTATAATTTTTCTAGATACAATATTGATTTTGAGCATGTGATTAAAGTGCATTACTAGATTTTAATTCACGCTTAACATATATAAATTAATTGATGATATATCATATATGTTATTCATTTATAATTAAAGCAACGACACTGATGAGATATCAATCTGTCAATTAAACAACGTTATCTTTGCCGTCCCAACGCTCTTTAAAGATAGGAACATGCAAGCGTTGTGCTAATAATGGGACATGAATAATTTTGAGGGTATGGTATAATAATATATTTTGGTAACCAAACATGTACCTTAAAAAACTTAAAACATCAAATTTGTTTGTGGTTATCAGTCTGGTGTCTAAATTTTGATAAACTTAATAATACTATCAATTTATAAAAAAATGTGATAATAGATAAACCCACGTGCTTATTTTATGGAATATATATAGCTAAGAATGGTCCCTGCGGAATAATTAACCCCAAATTGTATACAGAGCCTAAAGCTGATCAAATCATTATTTACACTCCACAAAGACAAGTAGGGCAACTGATTATATGCCTGCAATATTAATATATGGTGTAATTATTTCTACCACCCATTTCCCAGCCATTCAATGAGGAAATTTAAAGAAATAGTATGATGATTTTTCATTTGACTTTTTGTGTGTAGATTCCACACAAATCTATTTTGATCGGGAGTGTATAATTAATTCAAATAATAAACTCTCACGTAAATATGTTCACGGTATTAAATTGATATTATTATTTTTTTATAAATTAATATTAATAATATTTTATGTTAGGCTTGTAATTTATAATTGTAATGACATCCGTTGATAAGTGCAATTATATTAAATTATAAGTGTAGTTATATAAATTTCATATTACGAACAAATTTCACCAAAAACTTACACAATTAAATTAATGTGTTTTTCAATATGAAAAAGGGAAAAGTGTTGAGTGTAATATATTGATGCCAAAATCGGGGCAACATGAGTAAGGGTTATGATGGGAACAGAGGTGGGGCTAGGGCAAGATCTTTTATCTGGTAGTAATATGATGAATAATAATAGCAAGGGGGACATTTTGCCGCTCTAAATCTGCATCAACAAAGACACCATAGGGAGGCCACATGCCTAACAAAAACTAGTTGTATTATATACAACCTATTTTTACCAAATTAATTGCCCACTTATATACTATACTCATGTGGTCATGCATTTGGACTAAATTATTATGAAATAAAGAATTCCAAGTTATGTTAAAATTCATAAATTTTGAACTATAGATTTAAGATATGTATTTGTCACCATGTGAGGTGAGGGAGATTATTGCTTGATTTTGTAAGAATAAATATATATATAGTTTGTGAAGAGCTAGGTATGTAACTTTGATCCAACAATATATTATGTATTGAAGTTGAGAATTGGGAGGAATTTCTTGAATTAGCAAAGACATTGCTCCATTATTACACACCAAGTTACTGTCATGCTCAGAAATAGCATTCTGCAGGCAAGTAAGATGAGATTCATGTCTTTGTCTCTATTTAAATTGAAAATAGTGCCTCTCACAAGATATACAGTTTATTTTTCACAATCGAATAAATCCTCTCTATATTTGTGTTCCAAAAATTCAACGTGAAAATAAGTAGTAATAAAACGTGAAGCTCGTAATCTCTCAAAAGTCAAAACTAATAAAACTCGGAAATTAAAAAAAAAAAAAAAAAAAACTCTCAAAATTAGTTGAGTGAAACTTGAATATATATATGGGCCAAGCCCGTTCCACGTTTGGCCATGTGTTAAATATAATTAATTAAGGTCCAAGTATTACATATCCAGGCCGGCTGTTTAGTTTGAGATGGGCTTGGGCCTTCCAATTTCAGCTCTCATTGCTCAACGGGCTTTCCCCACTTCATTGCTCCACCTTTTCAATTCGGCCCATATTTACCAAGATATTACTTATGACTTATGAGTGGTATCCAACCTCCTTTAATGTGAAATTTTAAAAATTGGTAGAAATATTTAGCACATCGATAGTTATCCGCAGGTTATTTAGTTAGAATAGTTACCCGCACGTTTTTTAATTTAATTGCAACAAATATATATATTAAGGAGAATTTTAATTTAATTGCAACAAATATATATATTAAGGAGAATCTTGTGTGAGACGTTCACACATGAGACGGATCTCCCTTATATTTGTCATTTTTCTTTAAAAATATAATTCGATTGGGATTTCACAAGCGGTCAAATAATAAAATAAGTAAATATAAGACCATCTCATACAATTTTTATCATGTAATTATCAACTGAATCAATTTGAACAAGTTATTTCAAATTAAACATGAGCACACCCCCTATAATTAATATTTTTACACTGACTTCAATTATTTTATTTTATTGAGTACTTCCATTTCTATTCTTAATACTAAATAAAACCAAACCAAAGAAAAGAAATCAACTCGAAGACTTTCATGACATATAATTAATGAGACTTAAAAGCTCCAACGCACCACCAAATTCCACACAAGGCTGAAAATTTATTTTCCTTGAAAATCTTTAAAATTTTAAATAGAAGTTATCTCTAGTCAGTAGCACATGGGGTAGGCTGCTATAATGTGATATAGACTCCATTTATAACTCACAAGCATGTGATGCACCAGTCAGGTGCAAGCCTAAGTCACCTAACAAACTTCAAAATATTCTACTGAAATTTAACATAAATAAAAATATAATCCGATATAGCAGTGTAATTTTAACACTTTTCTCTTTTTTTTGGTTATTCTGGTCAGTGTTTGGACAAGCATATGCATGTAGATAGGTCTATGTCATGACAAACAAGAAAGTATGGAAACCATCCATAATGTCTGCAAAAGTAAAAATACAGTATATACATAAAGTATTCAACTGCAACACACCATGCGCTGTACTCTTAAGATTCCAAGAAAACAGCAAATATTTCTTGGATCCACATGATACTAAAATCTGCTGCCTCAGATAAGCAAAATATGTATAATTGGAGAGAGAAGAAGAAGATTAAAAATGATTGATGCAATTGGAAAAAAATATATGTAATTCCATGATACATATGACATTTTGCTAGTCCAACTGATGATTATGTAAAAACTAAGAAAGCCGTAAATAGAACTTGGACTGCATCATCTAAATTACAAGTGGTGGTGTTTACCACAGTTTCGGAAGCGCCCTTCATTATCTACACGCCGTTGATGACTGCTTCAACGTGCACGACTGTCCCTCCTTCTTCCATGATCTTGCCATTAATTTGAGTTCTTGGCCTCTGAAAACAAAATAATCAATTTTGCACCATTGACTCTAATAGGAGTATTATATAGAGAGAGAAGGAGGGGGGGGTGAAGCTAAGTTGTACCCAATCGGCAGAATCTCCTGAATTCCCATTCATGAGCTTGTGAGTCTCTTCCTTAGTCTTGGTCAGAGGTAGGAAGAGTGATGAGGCCGAACGATCAGGTAGTTCTACACGAGCAAAAATAATACAAATAAAGCACAATTGTATAGATGATCAGAAAAATTAAAGATTTCGATAAAAATACTCATATACACTAGGTGCACCGTGCAACTTCAGTGTATTTTTAAATGGTATTGGTTGCTTTGCTAAAAAGTACTATTAGTTTGTTTAGTTGTGCAAAGTTGCACTGTACAACTGATGTACAAGAGTGTTACTCAAAGATTTAAGAACCATGTGCGGAGTAATAAATACCAACCTGGCAACTTTTTGTCAAGAAAGAACACAACCAAATTAACAGTGTACCTGCAACAAAATCATGCGCCAAAAATTTGTTAAAGACATTTTGTTTTTCAATTTGGGCGATCTACTAGATGAGTTGGTATAATCAGTATAATTTACCATGCCACTACGACATCAACTGTATAGTGCTTCCTAGACGCAACAATCAACAAGCTTTGAATTATAACAGTTAACCAGGCTAACTGCTTCAGAAAACTGCCACATGAAAGAAGATATAAGTGTCAAATTCACATAGGTAAATTTGTGGAGTGTCATCCATGTGAAAACGTATCATATGGAGAGTGTCTTATGGAATCCAACACCAGCATAAAACACGTGTACACTGTAGCATGGTATAAGTAGTTTATGCAGATGTTGGGCTCCATAAGAAACCCACTATCGGACTCCATATCAAAATCTTCTTCACGAAATGAGAAAACACAAGATATTACCTTCGTGTGCCGTATTTTTGATATGTTCGAACGAAAACTAGAGAGAATATCATGTGAGACGAAAATATTAAATCACCACAGCCGTAAAGCACCCCACGAGGAACTGTACAACAAAAAGCATAGATATCAAGAAATCTGTTGCTGTTTGAACATAAAATGCAGACCAAGAAAGAGAATTGTTACCTATCAATAGAGCTTCTAAAACACTATCGGGAGGAGGCAGCGTGGCAAGCTTTGAGCCCTGCATCATTTAGAAGAAAATATTTCCTATATAAGAAATTAATCGATATTTTTTCTGAATTTTTGCATCCATTGACATAGTACCAAGTTTTTTGTTTACCTCTCGACAATGGTAGTTTGGACCAGGAAGTTGAGTAGAATAGAAAGTTATGATTCGAAGAAATTGACAGGCCTGCAGCAAGTAAAAGAATGGGTAGGAATTAATAAGATATTTTTACTAGGTTTTAAGATGAATGATTTATAATTTTAGTGAATGCTGATTCCCAAATCAAAAGCTCCTGAAAGTTTGAACTTACAACTAAGAATGCCAAGACTCTGCACCATATGAGGACTGTATAAATTTTCTTGCTCTTTAGTATGAAAGGATGGAAAGTCCACTGCATGTAGCATCACAAACATTCAAGAACACAAATCTAAATTGATATATAGGGAGATAAAGATAACTAAAAAGTAGTAAACTCACGAAGACAAATGATAGAAATATGAAGGTGAACACAGATTCACTAATGTAAGCTCTGTCCAGTCCAAGCTCCTACAGTTCAACAAAATTCATAAAGTAAAATCTTCAGTGTATGCAGCATTGTGATTAGTAATATTTTGAAATAAGATTACAGAATTATTTGTTGTACCGGCAAAAGAAAGAAGCCAACATCCTGAAGTACTGGTCCTGGCCGATGGAAATAATGAACTCCTCGAGCTGCTAGACCATGAATGTACTGTGATGAAATGAGGTATAGATGGCATTAGAATCTAGAAAAGATATAACCACATGAAAAATCCAAGAATAACAAGCAAAATGTATAAAACGCGTAAAGTATAATCAACAACCATACGTCCCGGCTTTTAATCTAGAAATTTCCATTCAGGGAATATAATGAAGTGGGTGTGATGTATTATTGTTTTTTTTCATAATTTAGCCGCACAAACCATTGCTCTTATAATCAGAGAGTTGAAAGGAAATAATGTAGAGGTTTTTCATTTATCAATGATTTACTGACCATGATTTAGTACCACTCTCACATCCAACCAGACTAATTTCAAGATTTTTCTGCAACTTTAGGAACCCCTCTCGGAGTACTTAACACATTTATGACAAAAAGGGGAAGAAAAAGCTTCTTACAAGTAAGTAAAAGATAAACTTTGTAATACTGGTTCTATAAGTTTCAACCTCTTAAATCCATTGGTTTCTCTAATTCAATCTTCACAGTATGCTATTTCCTCATTCTTTCTTAAAAATAAAACTATAGATTCTCTTTTAAAATGCCAAAGAAGTAAATTTCAAAGCATTGACTGCTGAGTCTCAAAAATGGCCAGTAATTCAAGTCATTGAAATCCCATGTCTGTTTCTGATTATTATAACTTTGAATAAATACTCATGAACCTGTAGGTATTCAGAATACGGTCAGTAACTTATCTTTCACGGTTTCATCATACATCTATACAAACCAAGTTTCATGGATGTGCAAGAAAATTTTCATTGCATAATCAGAAATCACTACACATTCAAGCAAGCACAGAACATCAATAAATATGAACAAACCTGACCAATGACACCACCCAAAATATACTTCCAATTTTCTGCAAGTAGGTTGATTTCTGTTGTAATCTCCGCACAAAATCTCTTCCACAACTACTCAAAAATAACAAAAACACCAAAATCAATACAAAAATCGGCAGAAAAACAACAAGGATAGCATCAAAACTAACAAGAAATCGGAGACCTAGAATCGCTTCCTTGAAAAATTAACAAAATATTTTTTAGTAGAAAGTAAAGCGAACCTTTGAAGCCTCGCGACCAATGTAAAACGACATCTTCTCTTTTTCCAACCGCAGTTCCATACTAAATCACAAGCACAGATTTCCTAAAACAAGCATCCTTCATCCGTAGAAGAATCCCCTTTTCAATTTTCAAAATTCAGTCAACAATTGACCTCTCTCGGCAATTCCGCTCAGGATCTGAAAACCAAAACTCCAAGTTTCTGAACCGATTAAAGCTCAAAACGGTGACCGATTCGAGCAGTTGTAGTGCCAAAAAAGTAATGATTGATTGGAATTGAAATCAAAAAGCAGCCTTTTTGTGTGTAAAACAACTGAGGTGTGTGGGTAATTTGTATAATTTTTTCCTCAGTTTGTCTCTGAAGAATGAATTTATGCAAATCCTTGTGTTTGATTTGTCTCCTGTGCTGCTAAAACGCGAGTTTAACACGGATAGTCAGTTTGACAGGGGAAGGGGGAAGAAGGTGCATATATTTTTATAAATAAAATAATGAGGAAAAGTCATCCCAACAGTATTATAAAGATATGCATAAATTCAAATTCATACTCCTCTACCCAAACTTATTTTTCTGTATTTTGTTTTGGCGTCTCATGCTTATTTTTCTATTTTCTTAAATGAAAATTTTTACTTTATCACATAAAATATTAATAAATAACTCTTTTTTTAATCCCAATCAATTTATCATATAAAATTTATTATTTTTTAAAAATTTTAATTTTTTTTAAAAAAATGAAAAAAATAACTATGGGATGGAGGGAGTATCTTTTATGGATTATATATTTATATTTGTGTATTATTTCGGTGGAGTAAATCTTTGGTGATATTTGTTGGGGTAACACTCCTATACAGCAAATATATACATAAATTTTATTATTATTATGCATAAAATTAACAATATTTAAAAATATAAAGTACTTCTATTTTTTTAATAGATGTCATTCTCGGGTTTTTAAGACAAATTAATGACATTTTTTTTAAAAATTAACCTTAATTAACATTATTTAAATATTCTTAACAATAAATACTATTGGTTGAAAAATTAAACACGCAACATATTTGTAGAAAATTTAAAATTTGAAATTACAATATTAAGGGTAAATATGAGATAAAGGGGGATAAATTATCAGAACGACATCTATTTCACAAATAATTCAAAAGACTAAAACGACATGTATATAAAAAAAAAAGGAGGGAGTATCTTTTAAATAATTATATTTTTTATGCATAATAGTAATATTAAAAATAGAGTTCATTTTGAACTTGAGTTCGCTATCAACTTGTTCATAATATAAAATTTAGGCAATGTCTCACATGTCTTGTTGTACAGACTCTAAATCTGTGCAATCACTTTGATATTGCCCATTTTTTTATTGTGTATCCTCCATTTCACTAATGGCAAGTCTCATTTTCTTAATGAGTCACTCTTATATCTGAGTGTACGGTGCACTTGGTGCACAGGAGACCCACTCTAAAATTTATATCATTACATTCACAAACAATATTGTTACACTTATAAACTAAAATTATAGTATTAAATGTTTTTTATATTAATTTATTAAAATATTGATATCAGTTTATAAGTGTAGTAATATCATTTTTATATTATGAACAAATTTTACATGAAAATTTGTGGAGTAACACTCAGATGAATCAGGTTCACACATGAATTATATCACTGTTATGTGTAAAAACACTCATTGTTATCAAAAAAAACTTTCAATGTTTAAAAATATAAAACATTTTCTAAACAATGATTATTTTTGTTCATAACAGTGATAATTTTTATACATAACAGTGAGAGTTTTTGTATGTAACAGTGATACTTAAATAACGAGTTTATAGTATGAACCAGATTTTTGTCAAGTTTGTGTTCAATAAAATTACGAGAGATAAATTTTATATGCACGAAGTGCACCGTGCAGTTCAAGTGCATTTTTTAAACATGCAACTTATTTCATTGAAAATTTTGAGTGTAATCAAATTAAACGTTTTCAATTAAATAAATTGCACGTTTAAAAATTGCACTTAAATTACGCAGAGTGAAAGTGAAATTTGAATTACCTCAATTTCACAATAAATCCCTTCTTAGAGTTTAAATTTTATTTTAAAATTATTTATTCTTTTAATTATTTTTTTTCTTTTTTTTTTCAATTTGTAGAATATTTTTTATTCTTTATCTCATTATTTTCAATTATCTTACATGTTTTTCATATACCATAAATTGCGCCCTTTTAATTAGTTGATTGAATATAATAGTATTTCTTAATTTTATTGTAAAGTTCTTAAAGATATTATTGTATCATCATGGCTTTCAATTTGTATTGGAGCCCATCTTCAGATATTATCCAGCAAGCAATTTGTCGAATGTCACGTAAACTGTTTTAGCAAAGCAAGAACAAATTCAAAATAATAGACTAGTTGCTTTTTTAAGTAATACATTATATATTCTAAAGAAAAAGTGGATATTTTAACTAATCATTTGTATATTAATTAATCAATGTAATGACGAAGGGTGCTGATTTTTTAAAATTTCAAAAAACTTTGGCCAGGTCGAATCCAGTTTGACAATCGGCCTAAGCCTGCACTCGGGATTTTTTTAATTGATTTTTTGAGTGATTTAAATATTTAATTAATTATATTCTAAAATATAGAGTGGCCGTATTTCTTTACGAGATTTTAATTTAAGGCTGGATAATTTTATCTGGCATCTGAGAATGCTATTATTCATTAACTACACTTCAGATTCTCTAACACTTCGATAATTTCCATAATTTGAGCAAACTTTTTTTGGACTTGCCAACCTGCGATGAATGTACATATAAGTAAGTAATTAATGGAAATTTGCTAAATGATCACAATAAAACTTTGGCTTGTACGATTCAATAAATTACGAAGAAATAAATATATATATATTTGAAACATTATGAATCTACTATAGTTGATTTTGAGTTATAAAAAAAAAAAAAATTGTTCTTACTTCTTAGAAGAAATTTTGATACTAGAGCTGTAATTACCTATAAGTATTATTAATATTTTATAATGAGATTACCAATATGAGTTTCTACATTTTCATATAATATAATGGGAAAAATTTACTAAAAAATATAAATTTTCTACATCACATGCCTAAAATTGAACGGAGCATGTTTTTCATTTTGTTTTCCCCAAAAAACAAATTTTGGGGAAATTAAAATTGGTGGGATCGAAAGTCACGAGCCACCCGGCTCGAACATCTATGAATTATACTGGAAATCTACTCTGTTTACTTTATTTTCTACTTATACATTTTGAATGTAGGGTGGGGCTTCAATAATTCTGTTTTATTTAATAATTATACCACTACATAGATTTTTTAATACATTTATAAACTATAATCTCATTTAATTCTTTTTGCTAAAATTAAATTATAGTAGCTAATCTTGGTCCCCTAGTTGGCCTCGAATATATCCATCCATTACAGCACATCTGAGCGGGAGACAACTCAAACAAGGTCACCAGCAGGGTCCACGTGGCATCATTAACTCCGAATTATGCTTTTCTTAAATAACTTTTTTAAACTGAAAAAGTTTTAAATTTAATTTTAACTTTTAACCTAAATGAAAATGAATTGTATATTAGTAATCCAATGCAGTTAAGATGACACAGAAACAACTCATCACTTTTTTTTTTAAATTTACCCCCTTTACCACCGCGCCCCAATTGAGTGTTTGGGTTCGATTTCCTTTGAAAATGAATTAGAGTATGAGAGTTATAAGGTGGTTTGGTGAATTTGTGGAGTGTTTGTCAGATAAAAAAAAAAAATCACTTCTTGGCAATTGGCATGTTTGTGTCTGTGACTGTCCCGGATTTTGATGTTCTTTCCTGCTTGTCTTCATCCACACACATTAATTAAATTTATAAATATTTTTTAATTATTAATGTAGCCAAGAAATCCTCATTGTATTTGATAAAATGTTCTGGAATAATTAGAAATTAATTAAAAGAATTGTGGCGATTGAATTCAATACTAACAGGAGCCTCAAAGTTCAAATAATATTAATTAATTTAAAGGATATATATAAAGCCTGATTATCGCGGATCATCCATTAATTATAGTTAATTAATCACATGGTTTGAGGCATGATTCGTAACTAATTTCGACCTCGCTTTTCAGGCACTCGTAAAAAGTAACATATTGACTTTGTGCCCCACCTGATATTTTGGCGCCGAATAAATTTGAGAGAGATAGTTGGTTTAATACAAATAACATTTCGCTTCAATTAATATTTATTTTTTTCTTAAGAAGGATGGGTCAATGGTCAAGGGTCGTTTGTGCCTGCTGGAGTGCAGCATGACGTCTAAAATAAAATGATATATAACTATTGTGCCGATTAAAATACATCGAATTTTGAATAATTATATATGTTTATAACTTTATATACCTTGTCAAAGTAAAAATGTTTATACATGCGGGTGTGTATGTTGAAAAAGTACACTCTAATCTCAACTCGAATTTATTCCGAGTTGTCAATAATAAATTTTTTTAATGTGTTTTGAATATATATATAAATTCTCCAACACTCTTTTATATTCGCGGGTTGAATTTTCGATTTTATACTCCCTAAAAAAAGTTTATTCAGTGTATAATTTAATATCAATAAAGTTGATTTTTGTAGAATTTTAACTCAGTACTTGATCTTAATCCCTCATACGAAAGATCAAACTTATAGTATAAAACTTAACTTATTTATTTATATAATATAAAACTTATAAATAATACTCCCTTCGTCCCTAAACTTGTTTTCCTGAATTCCATTTTTGGCGTCTCATACTTGTTTTCCTATTTCCTAAAATGGAAATGCATACTTTATCACTTTATCACATAAAATACTAATAAATAATTTTTTTTAACCTCAACTACCCATCACTTTATCACATAAAATACTAATAAACAATTCTTCCTACTCCAACACTTTATCACTTTTTCTTAAAACTCAAACACACAGTAAATAGGAAAACAAGTTTGGGACGGAGGGAGTAAACAATTAAAACAAACTTTTTACAATTGTGTGTCGAGTTGGTCTCCTTTGAATAATTTTCATAATATAAAATTGGACTATTTCACTTATTTCACCAATTTTAACACACTTTTATAACTCATTAAACTTGACTCGTATAATACTCTAAATAAATTTATATATGAATAAATTAAAAATAAATTTTATAACAGAAAACTTGGTTAAAATTTGTTCATATGAATGCCTCAGCCTATATATATGCACGAAGATCCACGTCAGCAATGAGGCCTTAGTTTTGGGGCCCACCAGGAGACTTGACTGAGGAAGATGGGCGGCTCCTTCAACGTGATTGGAACGTGTTTATCGCTTGCTAATGCATGTGAATATAATCCCTTGGAATATTAATAAATAATTCATCTCTTAGGCTGAATCAAAATCGCGTTTATTGTTTTCACGCGCTTCAACCAAAAAATGGGAACTTGAAAGGGATCGAAATTTGCGAGTGGACCTTTATGTTAGCTGTACCAAGTCTTGTTTTGACACATTTAGAATATAACGACGTACAACGAAATACATAGATTTATTAGATGTGGGTATAACCAGAGAATCACGATTTGCCGTTAGATTTTTATTTAATTTTATCTTAATTAATTTTTCAATTTATGGTAAGATAATGTGATATATAGTGACATACTGACATTGCTTAACATGTAATTTGTCTGTGTTTTCTTTGCTCAAAGTCTCAAACTATTTATTTTTTATAATTTGAACAATTTTTAAGTTTTTTTTTTTAATTTACCATCTACAATTAAATACACACATGAAAATTTAATACTAAGATTCTGAATCCGTGTCCAAAAAAATCTACTTATCCGGGTCCCCACTAGTATTCCATATTTCAAAAGGAGTGATGTTTTGTTGTTAGTGCAATTGGATTCAATTTTAATTTAGATGCGTCTTAAATCTGAACTCTAAACTATGAACACTAAACCTTAAACCATTAATCATTCGGGTATGGTGAACCATGAACCACTTGGGCCGGATTGGGTTCTGACCGGGAAAAAAAAAAAAAAACTAAACCCATTCAGGTTAAGTGAATCATGAATCAGTCGGGATGAATTTGGGTCGGGTTGGATCCGGATCGGATAAAAAATTGAAAAAAAAAAGCTGAAAACAAAAACTACAAAGTAGACATGCTCACGGTTCCGGAACAGCCGGTTCCAAAATTTTGGGAGGGGGAACCGGAACCGAACCGTGGCCAAGACGATTTCGGTTCGGTTCTCGAACCGGCGGTTCCGGTTCGGCCGGTTTTATTTATTTTCTTTTTCTTTTTTTTTCATATATTTTTTCTTGTGTTTCTTAGTTTTTTGGATCTAAAATTTGAATGAATGTATAGATAGATCATGAAATTGGACATTGTTATTGTTAATATGAGAATTTAAATTGAAGATTACATTAATAATTGAACTATTATAAATTAGTAGCTATTACAAAGTAATTGAACTATTACAAATTAGTAATTCTAACTTAAAATAATCTAGTAATCTACTATTACAAATTAATTGAACTATTACAAATTTACAAATTACAAAGTGAACTATATCGAATTAGTAATTACAATTACAACTTAAAATTTTAAACTTTACAAAATAAATTTGGGGGGCGGGGAATTTAAAGAAATTGGACTTGAGCTTAAATTTAAGAAATAAACTTAGAAATTCTAAGTTTGAAACTTAAAATTAAGTTGCTTCTACGATCCAAATAGGAATTAAAGTCACGTAGTTCTCTTTACCTCAAACTTACCTCGTTGATTTGGATCGATTCGATTCTTCATGCATCACTTCGGTGGTAGTTTCTTTGGAGCTATCTTGATCATCATTATCAATTAATTCTTGACTTTCTTTTTTAGGCTCTTACCCAATCATCAAGCAAGCATTGGTTTTCCACGTTTTCAACGGTCATATTCGATCTCGTTGCATCCAAAGTGTAGCCTCCCAAACTAAAAAGCTTGTTCAACAAAGAAGCGGTTGAGGGGGAGATGCAAAAATTTCTCTTGCTAGCATTGACAATATTGGATAGATATTTTTCATCCTCGACCACCACTTTAGTATATTAAAAGTAGTGTTGTCTTCATCTTCATCGTTCTAACAAATGTAGAGGATAAATAATGATCAAGTTAAGTAATAAGGGTTAGAAGTAGACCTTGGACGTTTTTGAGAACGCCATCATCAAAAAACCCGTTAATATATCTTCATATTGACTCATAGAAGAGTCACCACCAAAATTTGCTTCAAAACCGGACCACTATATTCTTATAAATAAAGACATTAAAGTAACTTTAATCGATTACCAATCTCTTGGGATTAGGATATACATCATCTTCACCCATGATTATATGTCTATTAGGAAATAAATAATTATAATACATATTTAACAATATTATTAATTCATCCAATCTTACTCTAGGATCAAACACTTTTTAGCAACCAAGAATAGATCGGGAATATTTGTAAAATATTTTTCCATTTTTGCATCATAGAGAAAGTAGCACCACTTAATAAAAGGATTTGTAATATTTTCATTTAACACATGAGCAACTTTAATACAATAATCAAGCGCTAAATTACTAGTATGATAATAAACACTGGATAACACTTTTGTGGAATCATTAAAAATTCCCAAAATTTTACACAAAGAAGTGCATGAATCCCAATATTGAGGATATAAATGAATACCACAATTTTCTTGAGTAAAAATGTACATAAAACGTCTTTATAATCCATAGACTCCTTTAACAATTTATACGTGGAATTCCAACGAGTTGACACATCAAGATAAAAAATTTTGGGGTGCATATTGTATGTTCTACAAAAAACTTTCCATTTTTTCAACAATTTTGAATGTCTAGACATATAATAAATAGCGGATCTAATAGGACCAACTTGTTCTTTCAAAGCATCTAAACCATCTTGAACACATAAATTTAAAATATGACACATACATCTAACATGAAAAAAATTTCTACCAAGATATGGTTGACAAATATTTGTAAGATCTTCAATAGTAGCCGTATTTACACTAGCATTATCAAAACCAATAGAAAATATTTTTTTAGTAAGAGCATACTCATTTAAAATATCATGCAATTTATCTCTAATATTAACGGCATTGTGTTCCGTATCAAAATCTCTATAAGCAATCAATCTTTTGTTAAGAGTCTATGAATCATCATTCCAAGTGCATGTAACTCCTATATAACTATGCTTTTGAAAATTATCACTCCAAATATCCGCACATATACAAACTTTAACATTTAAATCGGCAAATAGATTAATCAAAGCATATTGATACTCATAAACAACTTTAGCAACATCACGAGTAGTAGTATGACGTGAAACTTTTTTTGCCGCGGGTTGAAGACCAAGGTTAACAAAATCATTCCAAAAGGGATTATCGGCAAATTGAAAAGGAAGGTGTTGTGTGCACGCAAATTTAGCTAACAATTGTCTATATTTCATTTGATCAAATGTAAATAGAGAAGTGGGGTTACTTACCTCGCCTTGAACTCCACCACCGCCACCGGTTGACGTAAATCCACGAAGTTGTGCTTGGTTTGAACTAATTCCAACTCTATCCGGGTGAATTTTTTTTCAAATGCTTCTCGAATGTCCCATATCCCCATCCTTTAACAAACGAATATATTTTCTCACAATAGTTGCAATGAACTTTAATAGTACCATCCTCGTTGATCACTTTATTAAAGTGACGTGCAAAAATATCCGATTTAAATTGAGCTCGACTTGGAGTTGGGGTTGGAGTTGGCTCGGCATTGGAGTCGGTTGGGTGGTTTTGACTTTCTTGAGTAGGACGTCGTGGACCTCGTGGTATAGCATCATCTTCAAGAGGATTCTCATAACCGGGACCAAGTGTGGCCTCAATATCATCTAAACTCCACTTTCGGTCGGTGCGGTGCGGTGGTTGTGGAAAGACTTAACGTAAGAGGTGGAAGAAGCTTTGCCTTTACCCTTACCCTTGTTGCTTTGATGGCTTGCCATAATATGTAAGTGTATATGTAAATAATATATAGTGTAGTTTAATATACTAATATGTAGTATAGTAGTATAGTTTAGTGTAATATACTAATATATAAATTATAGTGTAGTGTAGTGTATGTAATATGTAAGTAATGTAAATAATATGTAAATAATAAACTTTGAGAATTGAGTGAGAGTTGAGAAAGATGAGAATAAAGTAATGAGTTGAATCACTTTGGGGTGAATTTTGGAGTGGAATGAGGTGGTATTTATAGATGAAATCTTAAAAAAACTAAAAAAAAAAAAAAAAACGGTCGAAAACCGGCGGTTCCACGGTTCGAACCGGCGGTTCCAGTAACGGCTATTTAATCTTAGTCGTTGGATCTCAACGGCTCTTTAATCTGGGCCGTTGGATCTCAACGGCTAGAATTTTCAAATTGGAGGCGGTTTCCGGTTCGAATAGGCGGTTCCAGTTCGAATCGGCGGTTTCGGCGAATAACCGGCGGTTCCCGGTTCTGATTTTGCTAGAACCGGAACTGAACCGTGGGTTTTACGGTTTCGGTTAGGTTCCGGAACCGTGGAACCGGCGATTCTGATTCGGTTTGAGCATGCCTACTACAAAGGTCCAAATGATGCACGGGAGAATTTGTCCTTGCAAAAGACATGCTTTCTAGTTACAAGTATTTTATTTGTAAATTCATTCTTAAGGGAACAAACAAACAAAACTAAACATTTTTAAAGCTACTCATCCAAATTCATGACTGAGAAAATACTGTTTTGATATTTATGTCCATCGTTGAATTGATGAGCTGAAAAAACAAAAAAGTAATTTAAAAATAGTACTCCCTCCTTCCCAAACTCGACTACCACATTTTCGTTTCGGGCGTCTTATACTTGACTACCACTTTGCTTATATAGAAGTACTCATTTTATCACTTTATCACATAAAATACTAATAAAAAACTCTTTCTACTCCAATATTTTATCACTCTTTCTTAAAAACGGAGCACACAGTAATATGGTAATCGAGTTTGGGACGGAGGTAGTACTATAAAATTAGTATTTGCAAAAAAAAGTATAGCTGTCATTTTCTTCTAAAATATTCATTTTTGAAGTAGTGGTATATACTCCCTCGTGCTCCTATATAAATAGCTATTAAAGGTGATTAATAGATGTTTTAATTTTTTTTTTTTTTTAAGGCTCATGTTCAAATCCTACACCAGCCCGTAATGTTTTGCAAAACAAATTAACTATGAATGAATCATCTTGAAGTAAAAAAAATATTCAAGCTAGTATTTAGCCCACCACAAGAGACAACTCACCACTATTTTTCAGGAAAAAAAAAATGCGTCGTTAAATCAGGGCCCATAATTAAACAATTGGAATGGGCCGATATGATTGTAGATATTAGACCCAAATAATAAGATGGCTCAAATTTAAAATAAATTCAACCCACAGGCCCAATAAATTAGCGCCGTAAATCCAACGGCTGTGCTTTCACCTACCAAATCAGCAGCGCCGATGCGACCTTCAAAGTTTGTTATCAATCTCTCGTGTGCTCTCCTACCAGTCAAAGCAGTAAGTCCATTTTCTTCCTCAATTTGTTTCTCGAAATATCTGTTTTTCTGCAACAAATTATGGATTTGCAGTGTATTTCATGGTGTTTCGATTTGTAATTGCTTCTTTGGTGCTCTCTCTTGTCGGCAGTTGGTGAGATATTTTCTCCAATGGAGGCGTCGAATTTGTCAGCGCTTTCTATGAAGCCTCGGTTGAATCGGCCTAGTTTCTTCAGTCATGCTCGAGATGTTGTGAGTATTTGCTATAATTGTAGTTAATTTTATGATACATATGTTTTTACTTTCAATTTTACCAATTGTGTGTGCATTTGTGGCTAGATTTCGAGTAATGCAATCATAGTTTGCTGACTTCGGTTTCTGTGGTATTATGTATGTGTATGAGTCATGACATTGAATTCGATGTTTGGGCTAGACTTTGTGAACCTAATTTTGTTAGTCTGACTCTTTATATCATGAATTGGGTTAAACTTTCCAATTGGGGACGGATTTATTGATTATTTTTGTGAGATAGATTTGATTATGTTTCCTAATCCTCGAGGAAAACTTCAGCTAATCTAGTATTCAGGGCGAATTCAAGATATTACTTTGATAGTTTGTTATGCCTAATCATTGTGGTTGTAGGTAATGTTAAATAGTGGTGGAATGTTCAATCATCGTCTCTATGTATGTCCTCGCAGACGGCACAATTTGCTTTTGGGTGGACATTTCGGAAAAGATGCTAGATTCCAATCTGTTTCTCGGTATGCTTTACTAGATTATCTCGGGTTTTACCTTGAAAGTTCTTTATTTGTTGAGCCTTATATATGATGGGACTAGGAGTTTACCTTATTATGGATATGGTTATATTTTTGTTTAAAGTGTGGGTTCGGTTATAAGATAGAAATCTTGATCGTTTACCTTTTCAGAGCAGTACCTCGAGGCAAGAATCCAGATCACGCTCGTTGATACCATGCCAAGTTACACGAGAAGAGTCTGGTGGAAGCTCGAACAGTGAAAGCATTTTATTGAACGAACAAACTTTACAAAGAGAACTGCAAATTGCCATCGGCGAAGAGAACTATGCCCGAGCAGCAAAAATCAGGGACAGTCTAAAACTTCTCCAGGAGGATAGCAAGGCTTCGGTACTAGCAGCAAATGCAAGATTTTATAATTCATTCAGAAACGGGGATTTAGCTGCTATGCAAGCTCTGTGGTCAAAGGGTGAGCACGTGTGTGTTGTGCACCCCGGTGTGAGTGGCATATCGGGTTATGACCTTGTAATGGGGAGCTGGGAATTTGTTTGGGCGGATTATGAGTTTCCACTTGAGATTGAGATCAAGGATGTTCAGGTTCACGTGAGAGGGGACGTTGGGTATGTTACGTGCATTGAAATGGTTAAGACGAAGGGTAGCAGCTGGGGGAGGCATTTCGCTTCGAATGTTTTTGAGAAGGTTGATGGTCAGTGGTGTATATGTATTCATCATGCATCCTATGTTGATCTGTAAAAGATGTAGTGAGGTTTGGATATCGTTCAATCTTGTGTAAAACAATAGGCCATTTTTGCTGGCTGTGGAGGCTCTCTCTTTCATATGTAGTGTTTGAATCGATGTATTGTTAGCTTCTAAATTTGTGAGAAATCGGTGTTAGCTTCTAATTTGTGAAAAATCTCTCTTATCCATGGATTTGTAATGGTTCGGGATTGAAAGTTCAAATCATTCAAACCAAATTCTAACCGGTAGAAATCTGGTTTCGGTTCCCTTCCGAACAGCACCTCTTGCCAGTGTCGCTCTAATCGTCTTGGATTCCAAAATCTGTAACAGTAACTTAAGCGGATAAAATAAGATTTCACTTGCGATTTCTAATCAAAATCAGCCAAACCGGTTCCGGAGATGTGCAAGAAATCAAATACTGTGCCATAAATCAAACTAACAATGTTTAACAAGCATGCTATGCCATATTTGAAGATAATCGATGACAGGCAAACAACAGTTTGTTAAAGGACTAGGGATAGCCAAGTTAATACTAATGAGTGTATCGTCTGCAACAAAATCCAGCTTTACAGATTAAGAAAAGTCGATACAAATATACAGAGGTCATCACATATGTATATTCTTGGAGATAAGTGTGTCTCCTCAGTAATTCAAAAAAACAAAGTATCTAAAGCTTGCCCTTTCCAACAGTCTTTAAATTCTTCCTGCTGGAGACAAGGGCGGGCACGTTACGTATTTTGCTGGTATTTGCTCTTTCAATGTGTTTAGCGTTTTCATCATACCAGTTTCTAGTGAATGTTCTGCTTCTGTTTCGCCTTTCATCTCTATTATTTCCGGAAACTTCCAACAAGTGACGTAAGCTACACTCGTAGCAAATGCCTCCAACAAAGAAACCGATGCATCCAATTCAAGAGAGTAGAACTCGTTGCTGAATGGTTTCAAGCTGAAAACAGGCTTGCTCTTCTTCTCTCCACCCTGTAAGATCGAAATTGGGAATGATCATTTAGTCATTTAACAAAGTTTGTAAGGTGTAAACACATAAAATGAAGCATCAAAACTCAAAAGTACCTGTACATAAAGGTTGACGTCATCAATAGAGCTAGACATTGATTCTTGAAAAATGCTGCTGTTTTTTCCACTATCAGCAAGTATTCGCACCTTGCAGCCCTCGTCCCACCCTCCACAATCACATGATCCAGACGATCTCCAACGGCTGATTAATGACGAAGGTCCCCCTTTAATTGGCATACCATGAACACCACCAGGAAGTATGACTACTATGCCAGAGTTTTGTACAAAGACCCTCCTTTCAAACAGTTGGTTTTTAACAATAATAGCTGCAATTTCCTTGTTAGGTAAAAATTCAAGATTCTGCTTATCTACCTGGGCAGGATCAGCACCATACAGCACGCATTCCCTTGCATTGCGTTCACTAGTATCTCCCGTGTTTGATATCTTCATCTGACCGATGATATTATAACCAAGGCTATAGGTTTTACTCTTTGATCCTTGATTCATCCAGTTCATGCTCTTTTTCTTAATCTCGTGAACAGAGAAGAATGAGTAAATCAAGCAAGGATCGTTCTTTCCAGAAGTAGGCAAATTTCTCACAGAAGCAGCTAGCATGTCCTTACTATTTTCAACCACAAGTTTAAAGAAAGGCAACCCGTTCCTGAAAGTGAGTTGCAAAAGGGCTTGAAAAGTTGATGCCACAGGCTTCCTATCTTTAGTCATAGGACGTGAGGCTTCACTCGCTGGACGAACAGTCTCGGGGGCACTTCTGTGCTTCAGCAATGGATCCAGCAATCTTCTTAACGGGCTGGACCTTCCTCTATTACGAGCATTTCCCTGGTCTTTTTCGGAGTTATCCATGCCAGGAGGGGTGATTTCAGGCCTCACTGGGCCCGATTTAACGACGGTGTATGAAGAGCTCGGTTGTGGAACAGCTGAGGTCTCCTTGAAGCTAAAACTTCTGCCCATTTTTCCAAGGTTAAAGCTAAATCGACGTGTAGGGGAGGGAGCTCTTCCTTTCACCGTGGGCTGTTCAGCAACTTCAGTTCGCTTTCTATTGGAAGCCTTGGGTGAAATTGAAGGCATGCCAGTTTCTTCATTCATCAATGAACATTTATCAACATCAATCGCCTGAGAAGTCAAGGAGATATGTTGCTCTACGACAGTAGATGGCAGGGGACAAGAATGTGATATATCACCAGAGAATTCTCCAGTGTAGAGCTCTTGAGCAAAGAAATCAGACAATCTGTTCTCAGTTAGTGCTGATACTTGTGCATCAACTGAGGCCCTCGATTCTGTGGACTGAGAACTCTCTGAGCCCCTTTTCTCATGGAAATGTTTGGGTACTGCTTGGAGCACACTATTTTGTGGATTTTCAGGGCAACATTTAGAAGCTTGTTTCACTTCATCAAATCTCATCTCACTCGTTTTCCCCTGAGCACTTTTGTTAGGTGAGAGGAGAGACATTTTAAGTTTACCCTGCTGCTTAGTTGATAAAGATGAACCTTCCCTTTCTGCCATCATATCTTTTTCTGTGTCCTTCCTCTTGCTGTTAATTACATTTGTCTCTGAACAACTTCGATCATAAAGCTCAAGTCTCTGCCGAAAAGGGTTTTGCTGCCTACCAATCCTGAAGCTTTCTGCAGCTTGATATTCTTGGCCGCATGTCTCCTTTCCTTTAGATTTGATACTGCTTCTTTCTTTCTTTGACGAATTGAAAATTGAACTGAGGGGTGGAGATGGTTGCCTCTGAGGTGAACTAAAACGTGTACCACGTTGCATTGGCTGGTTGGCTGAATATGTCAAACTGGGATTATGGCTCTGCGAAGAGGGTTGTTTTCTCAAGTTTTGAACTAGTTTAGGTGGCCCGCTTGCTGAAGAAAAGGACTTTCCACTTGTTGATGCTCTCTTGGGAAGTTTTCCGGGCATACGTTCAGTGTACTTCCATTTCTCCAAACGCTTCCAATCAAGAACACCAAAATTTAGTGCCTTATCTTGGATGTTTTTTTCCTTCTCCACTTTCAGGAGAAACTCAGGCAAATTTGACATGTGCTTTATAAGCTCATTATCATCACAAGCACTACCACCAGGGAGAGTCTTTCGGTCATTTTCTGAAGGTTTGGACTGAGCCACTTTCTCACCACTTGCATTCCGTCTCAATTCACATTTAGGATCAATGTAGGGCTGGCTAAAAGAATGTCGAACTCCATGCTTTTCTTGAAACAATAAACGATTTTCTCTCTCCTGTCGTAGGAGATGTCCCATGTCTCTAGATGTTTCTACACTTGTAGAACTAAGCTTCATGCTAGATGGCCTGTATTACATCTTCACTCACTCCAGTCGGATACTAAAATTGCAGTAGCTTTTTGTTGAAACTTGCAATCTGAGTAGTTCCTTAGGATGCCTTCTCTTCTTCCTGAAAATAGAAACCACAACAATGCATTCAATTCAGTAAACT
This sequence comes from Stenogyne calaminthoides, assembly GCA_037126765.1. Lineage (NCBI taxonomy): Eukaryota > Viridiplantae > Streptophyta > Magnoliopsida > Lamiales > Lamiaceae > Stenogyne > Stenogyne calaminthoides. Next base: position 1,713,025 of record JBBCBC010000045.1, on the reverse strand, counting down.
TACCAACTTTCTTGATACAAGATAATAGATGATTATCCACTGATCAGCCACATGTAATTCCAGATTAAGTGGTTTAAGAACATACGAAGGAGAAACACCATTTTTTAGCTTCTTCTGACAGAGACGCACAATCCAACTAAGTAAGTATGCAATAGAGAGAAGCAAGAAAAGAGAAATCAGCTGCAACAAACAAAGCTGAACAAGAAGTCAACCTTCAATCATTAATATTTGTAGCCAGTTCATAAATTGGTTGAAACATTAAAATGAGCATGTATAACTTCGTCTATGTAAGTAACGAAATTACCAGATGAGTAAGAAAGATTCTAAAAAAATAAGGAGGAAAATCACCCCTCTTATGATTAAATCCTCCACACCAATCAAAAACGCAACATTCATGAAACGATACTTCCTAAGTTTCCACTACTGTGTTGTTGCACTAGCAAATGGAAATAAAAATCAGAGATATTACTATACTGTTTCTCTAAACAAGTAGCAACAAGCTAAAATATAGCTCAAGACATTGGCGAACTTTACAACGGAAAGTGGTTCGATTAATGTTCCTTCCTAATAGATTATATAACATCAAAATCCCCCTAAAACATCAAATTTTCAGTGAATTCAAGTGCAAAGACACCAAGATGGAGCAAGTAAAAGTACCTAATCTTACATCTAATTACTTGGAAACTTTAGAATGAGTCAATGACTAGAAAGTAAATCTTGAAATCATGTCCAGATACACAGCTTAAGAGAATACTGATCTGGATGACTATTAGGTTTAATTTCTGGATTATAGATTATTATCTTACTATTCGCGAATCCAAGAGAACTAGAAGATGTACCTAACACCTACATTGTCCCCACGTCATGTCCATAACAAATTCAAAAATAGGTAAATTTGTGAGACTAGATTAGCATTAGCAAATCTTCAGCTCAAAAGGGGGGAAAAGAAGCACACACACTCAAATGTCGGTTCCACCATGAATCAAATCGAGGGAAAAAAATTACAGATCCAAACAAAGTGAAGCACATAAACAGCAAATATTTGCTCCGCTATTTGCACTAATTAGCAACCGTCATTAACAAATAGCACCAAAAACAACTCGCAAAAACTCAAGAAGTAAAACAATAACCAGCTGCAAAAATCACAACAGAACCAGAGGATTTTTCAAGAAGATGCAAAACCAGGAACTGATTCAACGACCGTCAATGCTAATCTAGTAAAAGTGCAATACCAGAAACGAAAAGGAAAAAAATCGCAGAGAACTCATAACGAAGAAAAACGAACTTACACTGAACGCAAAGCAAAGAATTGCAGAATGAGAACAGAGTCAGAGAAAAGCAACAAATCTTCCTTGAATCGAAGGCAGCGCAGTCTTCGAAACCGGAGAAGAAAGAAAAAGAGGTTTCTCTAAAGATAGAAATATATATATACAAATATCAGAACTATACGTATAGAGAGAGAAAAAAACTCGCGCGAACGAAATATGCAATTGTGCACTGTGTACTGCTAATGATGAGAGGGAGAGAGGAGAGAGGAGAGAGGAGAGAGAGAGAGAAATTAACTTGGAGCGATTTGCCTTCAAAAAAAGAATCGGACGGTTAAAAATGAGGTGTCAATTCATGATTGGCTACGACGGAATCAAAAGTTGGGGATGCGTTACACCGGATGATATTATAGGCTTGTGGGCCCGCGAGTACACGGATTTTGCTTTTCTTTCGGCCTCAATGGCAGTCGACTGCGGGGCCCAAAATATGATGCATGGGGCCCACTGATTGGTCCTGCTAAAGTTTATTTTTTGTTTGCATGGATTTCGCTTTTAAAAAAATTATAAATATCCATAGAAAGACAATTTCGGCCCATGCCCGTTTCGCGGCCCGTGATAGCTGTAGGGTTGGGTTCATCATTCACGTAGAATGGCGTATAAATGAGACGAGTTGAGTCGAGTTGTGTAACCAATGTTTTCATAATCGAACCGGAGATCAAATCGGACTAAACACCGGTTAGCGGTTTAACCGGTCGGATCGATTGGACCGGGGGTTCAACCGTTAAAATGATTCCTACTAATTTTTTTTAAATATCTTCTATGTATATATAATATTTATATCTATAATAAAATAAATATATATAAGTTATAATAATATTATATAAGATTGATTGAATCGAAAAAGAAATTAAAAATTTATATACAAGTAATAAGAAGATTATTTAAGATAAGGATTGCAAATTCGTTTTAACAAAAAGATTGGAAAATTTAAAGCCCAAGCCCACATACCTTCACATTCATTTAAATTAATTTTGTTTTAAATATATATATATATATATATTAAAATATACCCCAAGCCACAATAGACCTCCTAGCCCTAATTACTAATTCGCCGCCTCATTCATATCTTATTAACTGTTCACCATCTTCTTCCTCCTTTCATGTCATCGGCTTCATTTCATATTTTCATTGACGAAAAAATTCTCAGATTACCAATATATCTTCGCTGCCAAAACCGCGATTCACATTTCATCTTCATATTTTCATCGTTTTTCAAGTTTCGACTCTCTATTTTTCTAAAAAAAGTCCAATCGAACTGGAACAACCATTGTCGTGTTCGTCTCTGAAATGGAAGATGGAAGATCTGGTACGACACCGGTACTCCGGCAGTTTTGAAGGTCCGAGCATCATATAACCGGTTTTATCAAGTTTTGACAGTTTTTTTTCGGTTTTGCCGGTTTTAACCGGTTTTGACCGGTTCAACCTGTAAAACGGTTTTTAGGGGGTGATTGGACCGGATCCAGGACCGGTTCCCGGTTCAACCGGTCGAACCGGCCGGTCCGGTCCGATTCTGAAAACATTGTGTGTAACGTTAACATTAAATTCACCTCAATTGAAAATTTTATATTACAAATTCGATTTGAACTCCATTGAGCTAAAAAAAAAGGATCGTATTTTATTATAATTGAATTTTATGCTTTTATTTATCTATATATAGAGTGGACATAATAATGATTTATATTGTACATCTAACGCTTGTGAAACTATTTTTTTATATTAATAATTGCACGGTTCAATGTAAATAAATTGAATCTTTGAGTGTAAATAAACTTCATGATTCTAAAATAAACTATAAGTGTCCGATACACCTGGATGCATATAAAGCTCAGCCACATTTAATGGTTTCTTTAAGAAAATTAACAAGCATTCAGTCATTATCTACAATACATAGACACTTCACAGATTTGTTGGACATAATTAAAAAAATAATGAATAAATAGTTAAAAGAATGCAATATGCACTTCATAGGCTAGCGACATATAATAGAAGTTATTTGTCTTCTTCAATTCCTCGATTTAAGTGACTGACAATATTTCTGATGAATTATTGACAAAATTTCAATTATCTTTTTTGACAAATTTGTACTCCTCCTGGCTGTTTTCGTGTTTCTAGCCTTACCTACTTATGAATATAATCATTTTCAATATGCACTTTTGGACTTTCATTACAATTCCATATCAAGGTAATGAAAATGGGCCATATTTACACGCTCTTCCATGTCATTTGCATTGATTATTGCTTCATTCTTTTAATTAATTTCTTACAGATTATTATCTTTTTCTGTTGATCATAATTCCAGAGTACGTGAGTTATGATATTACTGCTCTTTTTGCTTATAAAAAAAGTTACTTTCTTATTTCTTATTTCAAAATTTCAAGGCTCGTGTTCCCTTAATCTTTAATATAGCATTTCTTTCTTATCTAAGTAATTTATAAAAGTGTGACTTTTTTTTACCAAGAATAACGAATTTAAACGTCAATTACTAAGAAAATTCCAACTATAAATATTGAATTGGTTGTGATTTAATGAAGGAGATAAATAGGGATGGCAATGGAATGGTCGAATTAAGTCTTAGATATCAGGATCCTCCCCACTTTTTAAAGCAGGAGGCGGAAGTCTCTTCCGCTTCTAAAAGACGGAGGGTGGGATGGGCGACCCATTTTAAATGTCTTTTTTTATTTTTTATTTTTTTACAATTTAAAATGTTGATATAAATAGATAATTTTAATTGAAATAATATATTATATTTCATATTGACCTAAAAATGTATAATAATTTGAATTGTTGTTACCTACATATTAATAAATATGAAAAAATGTAAAAATATATTGTATTTGTCTATAGTACTATATAATATATATTTTAATTTTTAATATATAAAAAGCAGGGCGGGTAGACGCGGGTCCGAAGATATCTGAGCCGCCCCATTTTATTATGAGTACGGGACGGGTCCGACCCAAACAGTGCGGGTCAGGGGACCGGTTTAATATTGACATCCCTAGAGATAAATCAATGGTGTAGACGTAAAGTAACCACGGGTCCACGTGATAATACTAGAAATCATTTTTTATTTTTATTTTTTATGATTACCCTTCCAATATAAATAAAAAGAATTGACCTTCGTTCTCACGTGAATGGTTTCACTGTCGAATAATTTCCATATTAAGAGCAAATAATTCTTAATAATGGCGCCAAAATCAGACTTGAACATTATGAAAAAAAAATCGATTTTCATTAAACTAAATCTACGGTAGCAATTTATTTTAAAAAATTGCGCAACACAATTAACAATGAGCAATATAACTTTCATCATATTCAGTTAAATAAAGGAGCATATACATATTCACATTATAAATCAAGAGGTCTCATAATTATGGAGAAAAATAAACTGTAGGTGGACCCAAAAGTGAGTGGATGCAACAATTGAAGCACGCTTGGTGCATGGAATAATTAATAAGTGCTTTTATGGTCATTACGCTTCTTTTACGTTTTAACATTCTAAACTTGTTATGCATTCGTGCCTATCGCCCACTTTAATTTACTTTTCAAATAAAAGCTTGTAGCCGATCTTTGTTTTTCTTTGATTGAAAGGGGCAAAGATTAAATCTTGGCAAAATCGATCGAAGAAAAGTCGAGTGTTAGCAATTCTTTGCACTATTTATGAATATAATTAGCTTTGTACACCAGCATGCATGGTTGGTTAATTAATCTAGCTACTAAGGGGCTGTTTTGGATCTCTAAAAAATAGTGCAAAAATATTTTTTATAGAAGTCGATGTGACCCAACATTTGTAAAAAATAAAAAAAGAAAAAGTGTTTATGAGGTCCGAGTTGAGATCTAAAATAGGCCCTAAGTTAGCCTATATGTTTTTTTATTTGCTTAATTATATAAGAATATTGTAACATATTATTTTATCATTACATGAAGACAATATTTATATAGTCATATTTCGTAAGTTGCAAAGAAGATGTGAATGCACATGAAGCAAGGAAATAAATTACTTAAAAGCATTGCAATATTTAAATATTAGCATCAGAGAGTACCGATAGAGCTAAGCAATTTTATCAAAATAAAATAATTGGATTAAACAATTTTATCCATTTGGTCTTCCAATAATGGCCCCGTTAATCAAATGAAATTATCCCGTATATTTTCATCGCAATTAATAAAAGACAAGTTGCCAGATTATTTAATATTAGTATATTCTTTCTAACCAACAAAAGACTGCACATCGGAAACTTGTCGTGACATGATTTCCAATTTTGTGTGCTAAACAATTTCCCTCTTGCAGATTATTATATGCATTATGGGTTTGATTCTTTTTAGTAATTTACTAATTTATCATGTGTCGCCTTATCATTAAATAAATTGAATTTTAATTTTATTGCTTTTCATGCTTCGTGCTGTGATGTTGGAGAGTCTAAAAAGGTCAGATAAGTATTCCGAAATCCTGATGTTTAAATTTGGGCCGTTGTGCGAGAGAAACATAGTAAAGGGCCCAGTTATGGGCTTCAGAAAATTATGGGCCTAGTATTACAACTAAAATTAATTCATCTAATAATACTTCGAAATTATAATCTATTATTAGCTCAGGTTGAGTTTTTGTAGAAAACTTCAGACGATAATAACATTCAAGGTCGCAGAGATTCTGGACATGTGACTTAAAAAATATTTTATTATACATATGACTTGATATTTTATAATTTTATTTAAAAAAATTATTTTTTATCGTGTCATATCATGTTAACGTGTATTATCGTGTCATATATCGTGTCGTGTCATATCGTATAATATCAAAATTTTAATATATATTCTATTTTAAAATTTATATATTTTTCTTATCGTATCATATCGTGTCGATACGAAATTTTTCGTGTTCGTGTCGTGTCAGCACGGATTTTTATCTTGTCGTGTTCGTGTTTGGTCTTATCGTGTCGTGTCACTATCATGTCGACACGAAACACGTGCCGATAACACGAATTGCCACCCCTACTTCCTAATAATACCTCATTCATGCTTCACTCAGTTCTTAAAACTAATAACGCGCATCTCCCGCATAATAGAAGAATTACGGTGAAATCCTAGAGGCCGCCCCCTTTCACGCCGCCGCCACGGGCCCGCCGCTACCAGGCGCAACCATAGATTTTGAAAAAATATCGAAAAGTGTCATTCATATCGAAAAATTTAGTTGAACAGGAAGTGAAATTCTGATTTCTGTAAAGTTCATATTTTTTTTTTGAAAATTTCATAGATTTCGATTTATTTTTTTTGGAAAAAGTCTTTCATTTCGAAAAATTTAGTCGAATAGTAGGTGAAATTTAGTCGTTCATTCCTCCTCCGTATCGTAGTCTAGTGTCATCATTGATACTCCCACATAATCGTTATGACTCTGATACCAACTGATGCAGCACGGAAGACGTGATACTGGACAATCTTCTCAATCTCCGTTGATTCCACAGGAATACCGGCAAAGAGGAAATAAGAGAAAACTCTCTCAACAATATTTTAATTTCATCAAAAGTTGTTTTATATTATTCCTGGGACTCCTATTTATAAATTAATTAGAATAGAAAACTAGGGTTTAAGGCGTGTAAGCCCTAAAAGCCCGACCCATAACACTTATTTAAAACATGAATAAAAACTCTAAAACTATTAAATAAATAATAATAACTCAAATGCAATCTTATCTCCATCACTCTAATTTATGCAAAGTTCATATTTTTTTTTTCAAAAGATAATTAAGAACACCATCCTAGATAAGACTGGGCAATTAATAAGGAGCGAAAGTAGTATTCTTCGTCCCATCACATTTTATTTTTTGGCAAATTATGTCACACTTTAAATAATAATTATCCAACTTTTATTCAAAATTATATTCACTCCGTCCCAAACTCGATTGCCACATTTTCGTTTCGGGCGTCTCATACTTGATTACCACTTTCTTTAAATGGAAATATTAGTTTTATCACTTTATCACATAAAATACTAATAAATAACTCTTTAAGATGTGAAAAATACACATTTGGGCTTGGACAGCTGTGAAAAATGACCTTGGAGAGTTGTTATAACCTCTCTCCAAGTAACAGCTGTTCAAGCTTGGACAGCTGATAAAAAACCGTTATCCAAGAAATCGCACTTGGACAGCGGTTTTTAACCACAGCTTGGACAGCTGATAAAAAACCGTTATCCAAGAAATCGCACTTGGACAGCGGTTTTTAACCGCATTGCAAGTTTTCACTTGGAGACCTGTTTTCAACCGTTGTCCAAGCATATACATTTTTTTAGGCTCGGACCCACCAAACATCTCATATATAAGCCACCAAGTCTCCCAATTAATTGAGACAATTATTCGCTCCCATGGGGGACCGAACACGGGACCTTGGGCGCTGGCGGAGAGATGAGATTCAATTCCGGGCTAACTTCTTCTTTTTCTTAATGAAATTAATTCTATATGTTCTAAAAATCATTTTTTCTTACAATTTTTTTTAAAATTCTTTATTTCAATTATCTTATTTATTAATTCAATCACATTTTTATATAATATTTTTTTTATATAAATATTAAATTTAAATTAAATTAAATTTAAATTATATTTTTTACTTGTACTTTTTTTTAACTACCTTTCTTTTAAACTTGTAATATTTTTCCTTCTAAACAATTAATACTTTTCTATCAAAATAAATAATATTTTTCTTTAAACAAATAATATTTTTTCATCTAAACAAAGTAATACTTTTCTTTAAACAAGTTATACATTTCTATCTAAACAAGTAATATTTTTCTATTTAAACAAGTAATATTTTTCTATCTAAACAAATAATATTTTTCTATTTAAACAAGCAATTATTTTCTATCTAAATAAGTAATATTTTTTTTAAACAAGTAATACTTTTTCATCTAAACAAGTAATACTTTTCTTTAAACAAGTTATATCTTTCTATCTAAACAAGTAATATTTTTCTATTTAAACAAGTAATATTTTTCTATTTAAACAAGTAATAGTACTTTTCTATCTAAATAAGTAATACTTAGACAAAATTGAATTAATTTATAAGAATATTAAATATTATAGGTATTAATTTATAAGAATTAATAGTGCATGATACAAGTTTGTAAGTGTAATATTATGAATTTAATATTATGAACAAGTTTTACATAAGGGTTTGTGTTAATCTCATTATATAAGACGATTATTAAAAATAAATAACACGAGAATTTAAAGAATAAAATATTTGAATTGTACATAAAAAGAATTTACAAAAACAAAAAAAAAAACAAAAAATACAAGCTTTAAAAAAAAAAATTAATTCAATTGGAGAAGGCGGTTATGAACCGCTCTCCAAAGCTTTCTATAGACAACGGTTCAAAACCGCTCTCCAAGATTCTCACACAACGGTTATGAACCATTGTCTAGTTTTTTTGATCTTGGACAAATGGATATTAACCATTTCTTTTTTTTTTTTTTTTTAATAGAACCGCTCTCCAAGGGACCACTTGGAGAGCTATTCAAAAAAATGACTGTCCAAGTAGAGCTCTCCAAACTCAAATGTGTAGTAGTGTCTCCATCACTCTAATTTCTGCAAAGTTCATATTTTTTTTTTCAAAAGATAATTAAGAACACCATCCTAGATAAGACTGGGCAATTAATAAGAAGCGAAAGTAGTATTCTTCGTCCCATCACATTTTATTTTTTGGCAAATTATGTCACACTTTAAATAATAATTATCCAACTTTTATTCAAAATTATATTCACTCCGTCCCAAACTCGATTGCCACATTTTCGTTTCGGGCGTCTCATACTTGATTACCACTTTCTTTAAATGGAAATATTCGTTTTATCACTTTATCACATAAAATACGAATAAATAACTCTTTAAGATGTGAAAAATACACATTTGGGCTTGGACAGCTGTGAAAAATGGTCTTGGAGAAAGTTTGTTATAATTTCCAATAATAAATTGTATCAAGCTTGGACAACTGATAAAAAACCGTTATCCAAGAAATCGCACTTGGACAGCGGTTTTTAACCTCATTGCAAGTTTTCACTTGGAAAAAAGTTTTCAACCGCTGTCCAAGCATATACACTTTTTTAGGCTCGGACCCACCAAACATCTCATATATAAGCCACCAAGTCTCCCAATTAATTGAGACAATTATTCGCTCCCATGGGGGACCGAACACGGGACCTTGGGCGCCTGAGCGGAGATCAATTCATTTAAAGGCACTTGCTTTCTTTGCGTTTACTTAATGAAATTAATTCTATATGTTCTAAAAATCATTTTTTCTTACAATTTTTTTTAAAATTCTTTATTTCAATTATCTTATTTATTAATTCAATCACATTTTTATATAATTTTTTTTTATATAAATATTAAATTTAAATTAAATTAAATTTAAATTATATTTTTTACTTGTACTTTTTTTTAACTACCTTTCTTTTAAACTTGTAATATTTTTCCTTCTAAACAATTAATACTTTTCTATCAAAATAAATAATATTTTTCTTTAAACAAGTAATATTTTTTCATCTAAACAAAGTAATACTTTTCTTTAAACAAGTTATACCTTTCTATCTAAACAAGTAATACTTTTCTATTTAAACAAGTAATACTTTTCTATCTAAACAAATAATATTTTTCTATTTAAACAAGCAATTCTTTTCTATCTAAATAAGTAATTTTTTTTAAACAAGTAATACTTTTTCATCTAAACAAGTAATACTTTTCTTTAAACAAGTTATATTTTTCTATCTAAACAAGTAATACTTTTCTATTTAAACAAGTAATATTTTTCTATTTAAACAAGTAATAATACTTTTCTATCTAAATAAGTAATACTTAGACAAAATTGAATTAATTTATAAGAATATTAAATATTATAGGTATTAATTTATAAGAATTAATAGTGCATGATACAAGTTTGTAAGTGTAATATTATGAATTTAATATTATGAACAAGTTTTACATAAGGGTTTGTGTTAATCTCATTATATAAGACGATTATTAAAAATAAATAACACGAGAATTTAAAGAATAAAATATTTGAATTGTACATAAAAAGAATTTACAAAAACAAAAAAATAAAACAAAAAATACAAGCTTTACAAAAAAAAAATTTAATTCACTTGGAGAGCGGTTATGAACCGCTCTCTTTTTTTTAGACAAATGGTTCAAAACCGCTCTCCAAGTACCCTTGCACAACGGTTATGAACCTCTGTCAAAGCTTTGATCTTGGACAAATGGATATTAACTTTTTTTTTTTTTTTTTTTTCTTTAATAGAACCGCATTTCCAAGGCTTGGCTTGGAGAGCTATTCAAAAAACGATTGTCAAGAGAAATTTCTTCCAAATTTCAAATGCAGATAGTGTCTCCATCACTCTAATTTCTGCAAAGTTCATATTTTTTTTTTCAAAAGATAATTAAGAACACCATCCTAGATAAGACTGGGCAATTAATAAGGAGCGAAAGTAGTATTCTTCGTCCCATCACATTTTATTTTTTGGCAAATTATGTCACACTTTAAATAATAATTATCCAACTTTTATTCAAAATTATACTCACTCCGTCTCAAACTCGATTGCCACATTTTCGTTTCGGGCGTCCCATACTTGATTATCACTTTCTTTAAATGGAAATATTCGTTTTATCACTTTATCACATAAAATACTAATAAGCAACTATTTTTAACCCCAACTACTCATTACTTTATCACATAAAATACTAATAAATAACTCTTTATACCCCAACACTTTATCATTTTTTCTTAAAACTCGAGTACACAGTAATGTGACAATCGATTTTGGGACGAAAGGAGTATAAATTATCACTCATTTAATATTAAAATATACAATTTTTTTATCCATCCTTTTACTAATGTTACACGTCCACCAACCAACAATACATATAATTATATTCTTTAATTTCTATGTCATTTTCCAAATGTAAAATTTTAGTTGGGATGGAGGGACTATAGGTGAATTTTCACCAATGATGCACTTAATCAAATGAAATCCCAAACATAAAATGAAATAACAAAATCAAAGATGCACTTAATCTTAAAAAGTTAATTGGACCGACTAAAGCATACTCCTTTCATCTCATAATAAGTTTTACATTTTGTCATTTTTGGTGTTCAAATTTAAGTTTTATGTGTCCTTTTTCGATAAATTGTGATCCCACTTTTTTTAATAATTATTTTTACTTGTATTAAAAATTATACCAATTATCAATCAATTAATATTAAAATGCACGCACTTTCTTTTTCTCTTTCCACCCTTTTACTTTCTTATACATCTCATCAACCAATCATACATTTAATATTATTAATATTCCACCTCGTTAAAAAAAATCTTTAAAGCGATGTCATTTATAAAACATAAAATGAGTGAATCTAATGTGCACTGTACGCTCATAGTGTATTTTATAATCATACAACTTATTATATTGAAAGATGCAATTTTTTCACACTGAACAACTATTTTCCCATACTATAGTTGCACAATTCAGTATAACTAAATTATATCTTTCAATATAACAAGTTACATTGATTCTAAAATACAATAGAAACTAACGGTATAGCTGGATGCATACAAAACTTAACCATATAAAATTTTGGTTGGGACACGGACAAAACATTGGGTGTAAAAGTTTGTCACATATATATATGGTTGTGTAGGTGTTAAATACACCTAAAACAAAAAAGAGAAAAAAAAAACAAATGGGAGAAAAAGCAGCCTCCATGGATTCTCCTCATGTGGTGATTTTACCATTTCCAACCCAAGGCCACATCAAGCCGATGTTGATGCTAGCCGAGCTTCTAAGCCGAGCCGACTTCACCATCAGCTTCATCAACACCGACCACTGCCACCGCCGCATCCACGACCTCATCGGCGACGAAGCCGCCTTCCACCGCCGCTGCCCGGGGATCGAGTTCATCTGCATCCCCGACGGGTTGCCCGCGGACCACGCGAGGGTCGGGTCGGCTTTCGTGGACTTGTTCAGATCCATCACTACTACGACCGAGCCGGTCCTGAGGGACGTGATCGCCGGTATGAGCCACGCGCCGTCGTGTATCGTAACCGACGGGTTGATGTCGTTTGCGAATGACGTGGCGGCGGAGCTCGGGATTCCGGCGATCAGTTTTAGGACGGACAATGCGGCGGCTACTTGGAGTTATTTTTTTTTCGAGGAGATGTTCAAACAAGGCGACATTCCGGCTATTGAAGGTGAATTCTTTTATTTTAATTTGTAGTGTTTCTTTTTAACTATTAGTCTTCGTTAATTTTGAAAATGGATTGCATGATTCTATGTTTTTACAATATTTTAAATGTGGTATGACTTATTATGAATGCACATTTATTAAACCACCAAATTCCGCTTTGCTTTATTTATTTTTTTAGAAAAGAATTTTCATTCAATAAATATTGTCATTTAATTTGGACAAGTCTAGTAAAATTAAATGTAATATTTCAAATTTTATCATTATACTTATTTTTGTAATAATATACATTAAATAACTATGTAGATAAATAAAAGGACAAAACCAACTTGTAAGAACTCGAATTCACGATGAATTGTATTTTTTCTTAATATCATTGTTATGTAAAAAAATTATCAATGTGATGCACAAAAATTATCATTGTTCAAAAAATAAAGGCACTTTTAAAACAACGATAATTTTATGCACAACAATAATATTTTTTGTATATAACAGTAATAAAATTCATGTATCGACCCGTCCAGATTCACATAAATGATTTTTTTTTTTTTTTACTGGAGATTCACACAAATGTTACTCGAGAGTTCTTGATAAGATGTCACATTTCATATATATAAATTGATATTTAATGACTAATTTGACACGTCCCAAACACCTTTAAACAAAAATTATAATGTGATGGAGGTGGAAGCATCTAAAGTTGGATTTGTTATCTTTTTTAATTTATAATTTTTCTTTATTGTCAATAATTTTTTTTGTTATACAATCTCTCTTTCTTATTTTTCCACACATATATAATGAAATAATTACTTTATAATATAATTGTAATATTTGTTTGCAGAACGGGGAGACATGGATAAATTCATCTCTTGCATTCCCGGTTTCGAAAACATCGTGAGACGTCGAGATCTTCCCACCATGTGCAAATTAGACCCTCAATGCGATCTTATGCAAATCTTCAATACACAAAATTTAAAAAATCGAAAAGCAGCTGCTCTTATATTAAACACTTTTGAGGAACTTGAATCTCCAATCATCTCTCACCTCCACTCAATCTTCCCTACAGTTTATGCAATTGGGCCATTGCACACTCTCCTCAATTCCACTGCCCCTTTCTCTGCAGTGCCAAACCCTCCCTCCAATTCCTCCAATTCCTCGCAATTAGATAAGTCGTGTTTGGAATGGCTCGATTCTCAACAACCAAAATCAGTTTTGTATGTGAGTTTTGGGACTAGGGCCATTATTAGCCGTGATGAGTTGATGGAGCTTTGGTATGGGCTTGTTAATAGTGAGAAGCCATTCTTGTGGGCTGTTAACCCTGAATTGATTGATAATGGGTCGAGCGGGATTCCCGAGGAAGTAAAATTGGGCTCGATCAAAAGGGGCCGAATCGTGAAATGGGCCCCACAAGAGGCCGTTCTGGCCCACAATGCAGTGGGTGGATTTTTATCGCACTGTGGATGGAACTCGATTTTGGAAAGTATTTGCGCTGGGCAACCCATGATTTGTCGTCCGATGGTTGTGGAACAACCCCTGAATAGTAGGTACGTGAGCGAGGTGTGGAAAATGGGCCTAGATATGAACCGCGATTGCGACAGATCGACGGTGGAGAAAATTGTGAGGGAGTTGATGGATGGTAAAAGAGAGGAAATCGTGAAATCGACGGCTGAATTTGCTCGATTGGCGAAAAATAACGTTCGAATGGCGGGTCGTCGCGTGGCAACCTCAACAAGCTGATTCAAGACATAAGGTTGTTGCACTCTAATAAGATGGGAGTAAAGGTTGATAGTTGAAGAAATTAGGTATCATTTATGATCGAGAAAATGTAGTAACATTTTGTTCACCATATGAAAACTTTATCTTTAGTAATTTGTGGTTAAAGTTTAAGTCTTTTATTTAAATTTATATTGCTATGATTACGTATGTTTTATCAATATACGTATGTTTAAATTAAGCCAGTGCCACACTACTGTATCTCTTTATGGCTAAATTTATCCTTATGCTAACGTCTAAATTTAGTGTCTTCTTGGGTTGCTTAAAAGCTAGAGAAACTGGCAAAATGTTCCTTGGTGGAAATTAAAAAAAAAAAAAATTCCCTCATCTCTATTTTTTTCCAATTATTAAGTTAGAATAAAATCTTCGAAATTTACCGATCGACTTGCATTAATTTCCAGCATGGAACAAGAACCATTTATTATTTTTTTCTGTTTCTTATCCTCTCGATTGAGTAAGTATGGAGACGAGTTGGGTAGAATTGTATCCTATTCTATATTTAATGGATACTTTTCTTAAAAAAAAAAATAAAAATGGCTATGTATGTATATGACATCTCACCCTAAAGTTTTTATAATCTTACTATCATCATATCAAAAGTAATGAGTTCAAACTTTTCTAAAAGCATATAACCTGTTTACATGATTTCCAATGTAACTTACATATCTCATATAATTTGCAAAGTTATTAAACAAAAACTAGATTTAATCAGTATATCCTTTTTTGAGATATATATATTTTGTTTCAAGTAAGACTCTTTCATGAATAGGTCTTTTTATAGATTCAGATTCAAGTGAACATATAATTTGTGCATGTTAAAAAAAATAAGAACAAAGCTAACTTTTGTTTTATGAATTAAGACTTGTAGTAAGGACAAAATTAAGTGTTAAGACTTGTGGGCAAATCTCCTTTGAAATATTGTAAATTTTTTTCAAAAGTGCCTACTATTTAAACACATTTTTCGATTTATAAACCGTCCCGCTCAAGACAAAGGAGTAGGGAAATTTCTCGTCCCTTCCATATAAAGAAATAGTTGGATGCAATTTCTCAACTCAGGAAAGTGGCCAAATCAGGTCACTTTTTTTTTATTTAAAAATAATATAATCCAACAACACTATGGGCCACACCATGCATTAAGTTTTTTTAGATATTATATTATAGAATATGGGCCGACCAAACGGGCAGGGTGCGAAATGGCCCAACCAAACAAATATAAATATAGCAGCCACCCGAGATCTCGCATCCTTCTTCCGGCCGCCGTTCATCCGCCAATTTTTTGATTTATAAAGATGCAGACAAAGGTGAGTACTTTTTTCCATGATTTAAGTTTTCTTAAGCATGGATTATTATACTCTAGTACATGTTTAGATTTTCAATTTATGTTTCACTAATATAAAACCCCCAAACCTTGTTGTTGCAATTCATGTTTTAAACTAAACAAAAACTCTGAAATTTAAAATTTTACATCTTAAAAAAGCTATCTTTGAATTGTCGATATTGGGATTGGGCAGAGATACACTTTTTTTTTATTTACTTCCATTTTTAATTTTTGTCTGCTAAAAAACACAAGAGGTTGAACCATTGATTTCGATTTTATTATTTAGTTGAAGAAATATATTTGATTTTGAAATGAGTGCCCTATTACAGAGGACGAGATGTAGAAGAAGAAGGGGAAAAAGAAATACTGTTGTATAATGAAATTAGAATTAATAGAGAGTTTTAGTTCACATCAAAATCAAAACTATATGTATACAGTTTTGTAGATTCTATTTTTTTTTTTTTAGAAGAAACATTATACATATACTCAGGCAAATTAATGAAATTATTTTTGACAAGTTGTAGAGACCCACTTTTATTAACAGCTATCCCTATTTTTTCTCCAAATTATATAAATTGTCATTCAATGAATATCAAAATACATACACTTTTTTCTCATCAATCAACAATATATTTAATACTATATTCCTTAAAATTTGTGTTAATCTCAAATGTAAAGCTAGTATTGCATAGTATATATGATGATATACTTGTCTAATAAAATTATGAATATAAAACTCAGGTTCCGATCTATGCAAATCCAAATCTAGAAGAGTTTATTTTAGGGCTTGCGTGGTATGACTAGGGAATAGTAATGATAGCGGACCCTTAGTTCAAGCGATTTTGAGGCAATGCAATCTACATTCTGTTGTAAGAAGGTCACAAAAAATAAACCTCATGCCCTTGCTAACAAGAATAAATTTACAGATTTGAAGAGAATGCATAGCCAAATTTCAGGAAATGAAAGATGTTCCTCCTTAGGAAGTTGTTCATCAAGAAAGAAAAGGTCTTCCTCGGCTGCCATAGTCGGCAGCAATGACGATCTGTTGACAGAAATCCTTATCTGGTTGCCTGCCGAGTCAGTTATTACATTTAAAACGGTGAGCAAACACTGGTTGTCTCTCATCTCTGACCAAGTCTTCACTCGTCTCCACGATGGTCGTCGCCTTGTTGAGACTCAACACTCGTTCATACAGTCATTCATACTCAAGGAAAAAAAAGTTATCAGATTTTCCTCTGCATCCGTAAAAAAATTTGTCCCGATCTGCCTGATCCCTCACGTCAGCACAGAGCACATCAGAATACATCATTGTGTGAACGGCCTGATGCTCCTACGCTTGAAATCTCCCACAGAGGATCGAATTGACTATGTTGTCTACAACCCGACGACCAAACAGTACATATTCATTCATCTAGACTGGTATAGGCCACTAAAAGCTTGCATACTCTTTGATCCTTCAAAATCTGAACACTATAAACTTTTTATGAGGATCAGCAAAGACCCTCCTCGCTACTCTGTTTATGATTCTGCTACTCACCACTGGAGGCACGATCTTGTCATCGGAGATGCTTTCGGTGTGGACATGTCGGGCGTGCTGCCCCACAACCTCATTGTCTGTTCCTCAATGCTAGATGGCCCCAGCATAAAATATTTTCTTACTATTCCACAAAGAAATGTCTACTGTACTAATTTGGTCGAATCAAACGGATATTCAAACATCCTTCAGATATATCGTTCGCCGGAGGAAAAAAAGCATTACTTCCGCGTGGGGGCGATGATTAACCGTAAATGGGTAATCTGCAAAAAGGCTACACTTGATTTTAACAGTCTTCAGTGTGTTGGTATGATCAGGGAAGAGAGGGTAGAGGATTCCGCGTTTCTATTTAATTCGGATCGTCAAATTTTGATATTGAGGTTTTCTGATTCTGATGATGACAAGGTGGACTTGGAGGTGGTGTTTGACTATACAAGTGACTATGGTGAATTGACATTCAACAGTTTTGACCCTTTCTATCATACTTTTGCATCTGTTTGATCTTTATTAGGAGGTGGTGTTTGACTATACAAGTTGCACGATTTTAAACTACACTATGAGTGCACTGTGTAACTGGATGTATGCAAGACTTAGCCCTTTATTAGTTATATTTTTCCAGATTAATTGCATTTTCATTTGAATATATATGCTTTAACCTTTTGGTAATAAGAGTGATACTTGTGGATCACATCTTCATCGTCACTCTGTTGAATTGATTTGGATAATGTAAATTGATGGCAAGAGATATATTACTGTTGCCATTTGAATAGTCTAGTTAGGCATCACTTGATAGCTATGAATACGGGTTTAACAGTGGTATTGATAAAATTATGAGAACACTTGGTAGAGGTGAATACGGGCGTACTAATTTCCTCTGGATCCGGATTTTATCTCCCCGCCCCGGCACGTGTTACCCCCTTTTCACTGTTCCCCTCCTGGCAATTTAATGTCTCCCCCTCGAAGGTATTCGACAAGTATAGCTTCCACAGTGCAATTCTTGGGTCCATTTTGCCCCTCCTACGATTATTACAGGTTTATCTCCTCATTTTTTCATTTTCTCTCCATCGTATTCTACCTTACAAAGCGTTTTTCAGTTTTGCCAAAATTGAGGGTTTCAATTTTGCCATCGATGGTGGAATTAATCATGGAAGCTGCTGTACCTACCATCATTCCGTCGCCGACGCTCTTCAATTGTATCGGAGAAATGGTGGCTTTATCAGTGTACAAAGGGAACCTCCACAAAGTGGGGGACGTAGGGCGGCGTTGGGCAACGCCAACCCCCAAAATGTCGCTCAAGCACCAGTTCCCATGAAATGCTTTGCCCGACTCAGTTTGCAGGGTCGATGGGGGTAACCTACTGGTGCGGCTGAGCTGAGGCCCATTGTGCGAGTGCGCGTCAAGAAATCAAGAAATTAGGGTTTTGTGAAGTGTGCAATGGCGGGTCGGGCCCTGCGGGCCATGATTTCGTGGTGTAGCTAGCATCATCGGCTGCTGGTTTGGCATGCCTTGGTAATACGAAATTCCCTTAAATACTAGCTTATCATCAGCATGCGTTTTTCTCTTTTTCCAGATTACATGATTGATCTTCTAATAACTTTGAAGAAGGGAGCAGCATGAGAACTGCACTTCTGTAAATAAACTTGAATTTGAGTTGTGGTCTTACCATACCACCAGAATCAACTGATTCATGTTGATCTTGTATAGTAAAAATAGTTAATGTGTATCCTCAATGTAAAATTATCAGTTGGAAGTACTGGTGATTACATACGACTTTGAAGCTGTTGTAAATTTCTGTAATTGATAGTATAGTGACTGCAATTGTTCAGTTTACATTCTTTTGTACACAACTAACTCCAGTGACAAATATCATGTTATTTGTATTTTCAGTTTTTTCCCTGGCTAAGCTGATGAATGTGAAAGATGATCACAGCAAACTATCTGCTATTGCAAGGTAATGTGCCTCATCGAATCTATTTTTCTGATACTAATCAGATATTTCTGTTAATTAGACTGAATAACTCTGTGGATTCACAGTCTTTAGTCTCAAGGAAATATGATAAACTTAACTTTAATAGTATAAATCGTAAGATGTGGCCAAGGACCTAAACCACAATTTGCCTGCAGCTTCTCTTTTCCGTCTCTTTGAGCTAAAGAGAGTTGAACACAAAATAAATAATTTTCTTTTGGTGTATTCATATGAGACAAGGTTCAGGAAGTGCTTGCCGCAGCCTGTATGGTGGATTTGTAAAGTGGATCATGGGAAAAGTACTAAAAAAAATTCAGCCTTTACTTTTCTAAATTCTTTTGGAAAGGGTGTTGATAATTTTTTTACCTATAACTCATTTTCCTGGATGATTGAAGGAGGAAAATGGAAGCGATAGCCGTGCTGTTCAACTTGCTGATGAGAAGCACTGGGATGACCTTGTTATTATCATTGCAGTGGTGCGCATCCATCTTTTCTACATGAGTATCAGTACCAACTTATTTTGATTTCACTAGTCTAGAGCCAAGATTAAGTTCCACATATAATTCTTTGACCGTAAATTCTGTTTGATGGCACTCAATCACATACTCATTGTGCCTGCATCTCTGCTACAAAGAGTTCATTCAAGAAGGTGAAAAACAAAAAATAGACCTTTTCTTGTTCTGTTCGTCTGGGTTGATGTTTACTTTCTACGAACAAGCAAAGCGGTTCCCAAAGCACAATGGCTTCTACCAGTGAAGAAACCGATCAGGTATTTGTATTTGTTTGCTGGAATTTCTATTTTGTGTTCCTAATATTTGTTGGATTTGTTCGTAAATCTAGTTTGGTTATGTTTAAATTGATGAATTTGGGCAGGTTTTGGTGGAGGAGAAATCATCTGTGAGGATTCTCACGTTGAATTGGCCTAAGCAACTCAATGCACTTTCGGATGCAATGGTATGTATTGGTCAATTGGTTGCTCCTATTACATTGTTAGGGATTTGTGGTTCAATAGCAGAAGTTTTATGATGCTTGTTGCCCATTAATATATAGATTTGTGAAACACAATGAAATATAACAATTTTTTTTGTTTAAAATCTCTAGGTTTTTGCTCCGTGCTACTACAATATTTTGAAACTTCAAAATCTAGGTGGGCTTGCTTAAGTAGCCTCTGTTTTTGTCTTGCTTAAGTAGCCTATTTTGTGGTTTAAGTAGCCTCTATTTTTGTCTTTCATCAATAATGCTCTTGTTATATTTTATGAAATTCTCCAATTGCCTTTTGTAACGTACTCAAGTTGCATGAATTTCTTAGATAATGTGGTTAAATAGTGTTACAATGTAGTTTTTCAATGAAATGTGATTTAACCTTACTTGAGTAGTTCTTGTAGGCTCATTTTATGATAGTATAGGTAAGATGAGTCTCTAAATAATTTGATGAATTGTGCGATGACATATAAGGAAGACTGTTCAAAGAAATGTTTGATTTAATGTGTTATTCATCTAAAATAACTAAACCGTGATACTTTGTATGCTATAACATAGTCCATATGCTAAATATTATTACTGTGTTCATCATAAAATATTTAGTATAGACTATTTCAAAGAAATGTTAGATTTAATGTATTATTCTTCTAAAAATAACTAAACCGTGATACTTTGTATGCCATAACATAGTTCAACATATGATTTAATATCAATTTTAGAACTGCCTGATTAAAACGGACACTTGTTAATATCTTATTTTCTAATTATTTTTTGGTAGGTAGCGTTCTAAGGCATACCACAATGATGCATGATCGGTTAAGTGAACTGCCTGATGGTATTCTGGTTGTTATCCTGTCTTCCCTGCCTCTGAGGGAAGCTGCACATACCAGTGTTCTTTCGTCTCGTTGACCAACTTGTGGCGATATTCCTTGCGTCTCAACTTTGATGCTGATGACGCTTTACTTGCAGCAAAAGACGAGCAAAGTTTGAAAGTGGAGAGGACTAAGTATATAAATTGGTTGAACTCTGTCGTCCAATCACACAGATCTCTTGCATTGGATGAGTTCAAAGTCCGTTTTGATTTAGACGAATCGTCCTTTGGGGCAGTCACAAAGTGGCTTGAATTTGCTGTCGAAAGACAGGTTCAGGAGCTGGAGCTGAACCTTATACGATATACTGATCCGTATAGGTATACGCCATACGAGACTTCCCTGCTGAATTTTTGGGGCGAACCACTCGTGAAGTGCGTTCACTTTTTAAGAGTCTCAAAGATTTGTGTTTGAGAGCGGTTAATGTGAGTGGCGAAGATATTGAGTTCTTTCTGTGTAACTGCCCGTTTCTTGAACAACTGATTGTCCAACGCTCGCATAAAATCTCAAAAGTTGAGGTTGTTGGTTCATCGCTCGCGTTAAAGCACCTGGAGATCTTTGACGGCCACCCTTCTGGGACGCCCATCAAGATTTCAGCTCCAAATCTGATTTCACTTAAACTAGAGACGTTATCAGGACTCTTGCTTGAGAATGTTCCGATGCTTGTTGAGTTTGATCTTAAGCGTGGCTACGATGATCTTTATGAGCACAAATTAGTTCACGCACTGGATTGCTGCATTTTCCAATTGGAAAATCTGACCGTGGATCTGGCCAGCTCTAACTATAAGGTTAGATATATTATATCAGAGTTGTGGCTGGTGTTTAATTGTTTTAAGTTTTACTTCTAGGATGTTGGGTTAATTATTCTTTTGTAATGATATTTTCTGCAGAAACTTAAGTTCTGCGTGTTCCCTCAAATGCCCAAATTGAAGAAGCTGACAATCAAGTATATGTTTTTGAGTGATGAAAAACTTCTGGTGTTAAATTCTTTTCTCAAGGCATCTCCTCACCTACAAGAATTTGAAGTAAAGGTTAGCACTTTCTCATGCCTTTTTATTAATGTTGAACTAATTAGTATTGCTTGTCTTGCCTATGTGATGTCCCACACACTAGTGAAAATTTTAGCAAGCATTGTTTTAGCAAGGCATTTCTATTTTCTTGTACTGAAAACCTCGTAAATTGTGAGCAAGATGTTGTTTTTGTATGCAGATAAGAGGAATGACATCTTTTTTCAACAGACAAGTAGAGGATGAGAATGTAATTAAGCATTTCTCACACCAACACCTCAAAGTGTTGAAGCTTTCAGTGTATTCTGGGTACACCCGTGGAAATGATGTATTCAAGAAAGTTTATGAATTCGTGAGATACATTCCGGGGAATTGTGTTGCGCTTGAGAAAATCATTTTGGTTCCAGATGTTATGGAATCAACCCCTGAGCAAAAAGTTATTCAACAGACCGACAGGAGTTACGCCGAGCAACAGCTTCAGCCACTTGTGCCTGACCACATTCAACTACTACTTTAGTTCACTTTCTAAAAGTTCTGGAACAGATTGAAAGGAGTTAATGAGTGATTTATTTTGCTCAGTTATTGGGCTTATTTTCTTTATTGTTTTTATTTTAGTTTTGGACCCAATTGTTTGTGGGCTTTATTTTCTGCTAGTAACTTAAACTTTCCGGATGAACTTGTTACTTGACTTTCGCTATTTAGATTAATGAATTTGGGATTTTTCTGAAGAACGCACATAGTATACGTGATAGTATCAGGGTGTCTTTTTCTTCATAGATTTATCCATTGTTCATGTTGAAGATACGTTTATGCTGTGTCACCGACCACATTACTTCTTTAATTCTCTCAAAATATACTATACTTCTTTTTTTTTCCTTATTGTCTTAAGTTTTATCATGATGGAATGAATTTTAAATAACATTGCGTTTTTAATAAAAGTATTCATATTTATAATAAATCATCTGTACGTGTATCAAATTAGATCAATTTTTCGTCGTTTTGGAATTGTAACTTGATATGTAACGCTTATTTAGGGCATGGATGAGAATGTGACATATATGTACCATGTATAGGCATGCAACTAACTATTATACGTTGTTATGCAACTTTTATTTAAGTATACACCCTGATCATTTTAAACCAAAATTTCTTACTCACTTTCTTATTGAAAAAAACAAGAAGTGCTCACTGCCCAACTTTTAAGACAAATATGTTGAAATTGTCGGAGGTCGGTCAAAATTGTCCAAAATAATGTTGTTTTGAACGTGTGTTTTATATATTCTGGTCAAAATTGGGGTATGTGTCCTACATACGCTCAAAACGACTACGTTTTAGGTAATTTTGAGCAACCTCAATTTAGAACTAAATTGAATAAATATGATTCTAATTTAAAAAAAAAAAAAATTATAGAATTATTTAATAAATATGCAAAGTTATTGAATGATTTTGGTTTAGATCTCAATTATAACTTCGTATGTGACTATCATGTCCTACAACTTTTCTTGAAGCCAATGCGCCGATCATTTTAGAATTTTATACCTTTCATACTTTTTAAAATTTTGCTTTCATTTTTTTAATTATAAAGTTGTTTTTAGAAAATATATATTCTGATATACCAACTTGAAAAAATAACGGTTTGCTAAAAGTACAACATTGAAAGTATTTCTTCATCACAATAAATTCTTTCAAATGACAAAAACTTGTATAGATCCTGGTTCATATTTATGAAAAAATTCGATTATTTATAAAAGTATCAATTTATTACGTATAAAAAATTTTTTGTATATGTATTAAAAACTATATTTATTATGCACAAAAATAATAACCTCGATTCACATTTTAGAAAATCAATTATGGTTTATATTTTTTTAAACGGTGAAATTTTTTATTGCTAATTTGCCAACAATTGTCTAAATTATGTGGTAAATTAGTTGTTGCTGCTGAGTTGTCTTGAAAAGTTCATTAACAAGTTATAGAAATTTTTAGCTTGTCAATTTTTAAAGAACAATTACAAATAAATTTAGAGATAAGTATTAGGATAACTAAAAAAAATGTTACAACTCAATTCAAAATAAACTATAACCCCGATTCAACTATAAGTTGTAAGTTTTAAATTTTTCCTTCACAAATCTAAATTATCAAAACTAATTTTCAATTTCAATTATGGTGAAATTCCTCAATTTGAACAAATAAATAGATATGAACTGATTAATAATTTAATATTGTCCACAACTGATTAAATTTTTAATTGGCTAACTATAAAAATAATTTGCCAACTAATTTTCTACTCCTAATTACAATTGTGGTAATTAGTTGTTGCTGGTTTGAGTTGGTTTTAAAAATTTAACAAGTTATAGAAATTCAATCCGAGCTCGACTCAAAAGACGTCCGTTAAAAAATATATAAACGGGCTCGAGCTTGTCAATTTTTAAAGAACAATTACAAAGTAAATTTAGAGATAACTATTAGTTACAATTTGAAATTACCTTTTTCTACTATTAACTAAAGAAAAAAATGTTACAACTCAATCCAAAATAAACTATAATTGTATAAAAATAACCCCAACTATAAGTTATAAGTTTTAAATATTTTCTTCACAATTCTAAATTATCAAAACTAATTTTCAAGACAAAAGAGCTTCCGTCCCTTAATTTCAATTGTTGGTTGTCTTTTCTTCATTAAAAAAATAAAGAGTTTCATCGATTGTTTAATTAAAAAATTACATAACTTCTCACGTTAACTCTTTTTGCACATAACACAAAAATTATTACTGCAATTTTATTTTTGTGTGCAATTATTTTATTTATTTTTGTACAAATTTGTTCTATCCATAAGATTAAAATATTGCACATGTTGAACATATCGAAAAAATTGAACATTACAAAAAAATTATTGCTTCAACTTTTTTATTTTTTTCTGTGCAAACTTGTTCATTTTATGAGAACAAAATATTACACATGTTGAACAAATGGAAAAAAGTTAAAAATTATTCATAAAAAATTATTGCTGCAATTTTTTTATATATGTTATTTTCTTAATTTTTTATGTGCAAACTTTTCCTATTCATAAAAAAAATATTATAAATGTTGAACATAAATTAAGGATATATTGCTGTAATTTAATACCTATTAATAACCTTTTATAAATATAGTATCTAATGATAAAGAAAGTCTTTAAAATTTGTATTTATTAGTGATTATTTCAATATTGTTTTCCCAATTCTGACAGAGCATCTTTCCACAATTTCAGTACGAGAAGGTTTTATGTGAAATTGATTTATCAAGATCTGTAAATCATATTATTCTTTGTAGAAATTAATATTATAGTTATAACTATAGTATTAGTTACAAATAATAGTATGAGTGGTACAGACGCAGAAACCAATTCATATAAACTTTGCCTTCGTAACTAATATCATTTTTTCCCAAATTTTACTCCCCAATCTCATTTTCCTCAATTTCAAACCACTTTACCCCAATTTTTGCCGAAAACATTTTCAAAGCTCGCATATCCTCAATTTCCAAAGCATCTTTAAACTATTCCAGATAAAAACACCACAATTTTCTTCTTTTCAATTTAATTCAACAACATTCACAATCTCCTTTTCCTCAATTTCCATACCATTGACCCCACAATTTTAGATAATAATAGTGATAAAGAAATACCACATCTGCAATTTTACAATTTTAGATAATAATAGTAATAAAGAAATACCACATCTGCAATTTTACAATTTTAGATAATACAACAATAAAGAAATACCACATCTGCAATATATTTTACAATTTTAGATAATAATAATAATAATAATAATAATAATAATAATAATAATAATAATAATAATAATAATAAAGAAATACCACATCTGCAATTTCACTTTCCTCACTTTCCAAACCACTTTCCCCCAATTTCACCAAAACACTGCAAGTTATTATCTCCCCAATTTGAAAAGTATATTTTTACATTCGGTGGACATATAATTAGTGTAGATTAACACAAGTGACATCGATTATTAATTTCTGTAATTTTGAATATTATAAAATCTATATCTTTTATTTATTTTGACAGAGCGAATATATAAAAAATTCTTCTAACACTATATTTAATTAATGTAAATATGATCAACGGCCTATTCATCAAAAACGTGTTGTTATTTTTGACATATAATGACTAAATCACGAAATTACTTTTAACACTTTAAACATAAAATCATTATGAAATATAAAAAGAAAAAAAAAACATAGGTATCGAATTCTCATGAAAATCATAATAGGCACAAAATTTATTGAGTAATTAATAAAAAAAAAAAAAATAAAGTAAAAATACACTCATTTCAAATTCATACTCACCAAATATGTCTAAAATATGCAAGTGTCCTGCACAAAATGTAAAGTGCAATTCAACTGTATTTTAAAAACATACTATTCGATTTCACTAATATAATTATTGCATATTTTAAAAATACATTTAAATAACACGACGTACCCGACCCACAGAAGACCTACTCGCCCATATATAGAGTATATTTTTGTGTATGGCAATGCATATACAACAAACCCTAATAATTAACAATGGGAGAAATAGCAACTTCCAATGAATCTACTCATGTAATAATTTTACCATACTCAAGCCAAGGCCACATCAAGCCGATGCTAATGTTAGCCGAGCTTCTAAGCCGAGCCGACTTCACCATCAGCTTTCTCAACACCGACCACTGCCACCGCCCGCTTGGGGATCGACTTTCTCTCCTACCCCGACGGACTGCCGCCGGACCACCCGCGTAGCGGCCCTTCCACCATCGACTTGTTCGACTCCCTCACCTCCGTGAGCAAGCCCATTATAAGGGACATAATTGCCGGTATGAGCCACGCGCCATCGTGTGTCATAACTTACGGACTGATGTCATTTGCGAATGACGTGGCGGTGAACTTGGGATTCGGCGATCGACTTTAGGGACCGATAGCGGCAATGCTACTTGGACTTAGGGCTGGTTTGACTGTTTTATTTTAAACATCTTATAAGTTCTAATATCTTCTAAGTTGTTTTGAGAGCTTATAAGATATAATTTTTAAGTAGCTTATAAGTTGTTAAAGTGTTTGACTAATAATAAGTTCTTTAATAGTAATTTTTTGAAAACTATTTTTAATTTTAAAATTAATATAATTTTTTCATTTTTTTTAATAATTTTTTTTTCGAAAATAAATATATTTTTCCAAAAAAAAAATTCAATTTTTTTAATAATATTCTTTTTCTAGAAAATATTTTTTTCAGAAAAAAATAAAAAATATTGAAAAAAAATAATCCAGAAAATATTTTTTTTTTGAAAATAAATATTTTTTTCAGAAAAAAGAATCGAAAATATTTTTTATCGAAAATAAATATATTTTTTCAGAAAAAAATATTTTTTTTTCAGAAAATATTTTTTTTCGAAAATAAATGTATTTTTCCAAAAAAAAAAATCCAATTTTTTTTTTCGAAAAAAAAAAAAAAAAAAAGCAGGTCGGGTTGGATTGAATTCGGATCGAATTTGGGCCGAGATGGGTTGAGATATGATAGAGATTATTTAATTTTTTAAAATAAGTTGAGATTTCCAACAATAGAGCCGTCGAATTATATAAAAAAAAATCTACACATAAATTTTATTACTTTATTTTAAAATGCTGATAGTTTGTTTATAATAAATTATAATTTTTTGCATAATATTAATATTGAAAAAGAGGGCCCAACAATAGAGGTAATTCAACTAAACCAAAAGAGGCCCAATAATACAAATTTACTCATAAATTCAATATATACGTCTTCTTTTTATTTACTCATTCAAATCAATATATTTACATAATACTATATGAGATGCCCAATATATACGTCTTCTTTTTATCTAAGTATTTTGAAATTATATTCATTTTAAAAGTTTAGTGGCCCAATTATTAACCATACAAAACAATTTGTAAGCCCAATTAATAAATCAAACAAAAAATTGTAAGCCCAATTAATAAATCACACACATGAATCCGGCTAAGAATTGCAACCTTTTCACAAGCTTAAGACCTGTGCAAAAGTTGAAATGAAAGCCAACTATGGTGGCTCTCCAGATAGAAAGAAGGCATTATATATTTCGCACCAGAATAATGAACAGTTTTTTTTTTTTTTTTGGGTATCCTCCAAAATTTTAATTCTGGTGAGAAGCTTATTGGTGGGTCTTTGCACGGCAGCAATTATGAATTATACTACTTTTTTAGGCATGCCTAAAGAAATCCCCAAATACATAAATTTGAATTGGTTCAAATTTTTATGTTATTATCTATGTTTTGTTTGGCTCTGAAAATTTTTTCAAATCATAAAGTGTAATCATGGGATAGCCTGAATTTGTTTTCAGGCCTTTTCTGATAGAAACACTCATTGGCCAATGATTATAATGAAATCTGAATTTCATTAGTATATCAATTCAAAATTTGAAACAGAAGTACTTATTTTACTGTTCACGCGCCTATATAGCATGTGCATGTCACTGTTGCACAGTTGGGCGATTACTGTTCACTCTTACAACAGAAGTGTTTTTTTTTTTTTTTTTTTTGGAGAGGAGCAGAAGTGTCTTCTATTTTAACAGATACTTATGTTTTTTTTATTTTATTTATAGATGTACTAACACATTACTTATTTTACCCTCATAAAAATTAATTAATTTATATACACTCTATAATAAATTAGTAATTATTAGATATTGATTGTAAGTAATTTGATTTTATCCCTCGAAACTAACTAGCAAGGCTTCTGTAATTGATTAATTTATATTGAGAAATTTTGTATCCATTATTTCAAGAATTGGAGTTATAATTATGCTAAAATCCTCTTTTTTTTTCCTTTTCTATCGTTTTTCCAGTTTGATGACATTTGTATTGTTTTACTGCTATTCCAAATTTTGGTATTTGCTAATAAATCTGTTAAGGTGGTGGTTGATGATACCCTGTAGGACTTGATTTGTAACTCTGGAAAAAAAAAATGATTTGTATCATTAGCAGTATCTAATAATAATATAAGTAATATACATGGATCATTACTAATAACTAGCTTTGTCCGATAAAAATATATATATATTGATCATAACAATAATGCTAGAATTAGAGGCTGGTCCATTCGACATGTCGGCCAATTGAGGTATTGGGCCAACTGCATTTCATTGGAAATTTTGTTACTTTTATAATAATAATATCCCTTTTATTAAATCATAGTAACAAACACACTTACCTGATTAGTAGATGATGTAATTTCTTTACAAGTATTAGAATAATGGGATTATATCTATGTTATAATTACCGTTGTGTCAATATATTTCAAGATTATCCAAGTAATACATGATAAGAGGTGCGCCTTTTATGAAAACTAATATTTCTGCATCGATTTGGAAAAAAATTGGTTAACCAAATTTTATCTGAATTTCTAGGGATTCTTTGTTTATGTATTACCATTTGTTTTGTGGGTGTAGAGTAATTTGCTATGTTAAATTGTGAGATGAATTAGTTCCTATTTATGTTTCAGTTTTGCTTTGATAATTTATTAATATAGGTGTTAAATGTGGTGCACAACAACTCTATTTTTGTTCTCTACTTTGAGCACGTTTCTGTTCATCTTTTTGGGTTGTTAAGAAAATTAAAAGAAACAGGCTTTGAATCTCAATAAAGTGGCCCCATTATTTCTTGAAGGTATCCTAGGAAAAAAAGAGAAAAGAAACGGACTTTTTATACAACAAGTTCTTTAAATTTTATTATCACTGGAGTATTTATGTTATTGAATAAGATTTCGTTTTCTAATTTGTCATCTGATTAATGGGTTATGGAGCCTTATCAACTATTTTGCGTCTCAACTTGTCGATTGTTGGGGCTTTTAAGGAAGAATTCACTTGAATGGGACTCAAGAATTTTGATTCAATTTCGCTTATAAATACTCATCTGATTCATTATATTTGTTATCATTTAAAAGAACATTAATAAATCTTCTGACTTAGTAATACTCAGACATAGTCATTCTTAACAAACTGAGTCATCAAATTTGTGTTGTTTAATTTCATTTATTTTCATTTTTTATAATTATTGTTAATATTCTAACATGTATATCCTAAGAATTCTGTCTGTTAGCAATTATTTACAATTTGATTTCATCTTACTTTTCATAGTGTATTCACCAACTCTTTTACTAATAACTACACCTCAAAAAATGAGGTTTTACGCAGACATTAATACATCATTTTATTATTGAGCAGTATTAAAATTTAGAGATAAATTTATTAATATCTTAATATAATATATATTTTTTAAAATTTTAAATACATAAAATTCAAATTTCAAATGAATAAATGTGAATCAATTTTTAAGTTGATATATAGTTTTCTGAAAATACAATATAACAAAAATACAAGATGAGAAAGTAGGGGTAGCATAGTCTTTCTAACATGAACTTTGTACCTAGTAGTTAGAGATGTTAAACCAATTGACTATAACCAATTAGGATCAGCCCTATAGGGCCGCGGGCTAAACGGTTTAGGGTCTTAATCGGTTCACTCTTAACGGATCACTAATAGTTGAGACTTAAATCTAACCCCAGCGGGCTACGGGCTAAATGGGCCACACGGGCTTTGAAAAAATTAATAAAAGAAAAGATTTTTTCATATTAAATACTCCAAATATTGTTTATAAATTAAAAAGTAATAATCATACTATGATATTTTTCAAACTTAATAATCCAAACATTATTAATATAGTCAAAATCACATCAAACATAACATAATATCATGCCCTAATTTATTTCTATTTATTTAAGTTAATAATAGTATAATAACATATATTTTATATATATTATACATAAGTAGGCGGGCCGTTGGTTGATTCGTTTAACTTGGTTAAATTGCTTAAATGTTTTTAGCAAATTTGAACAAAAAAAAAGCCCTATTTTAAATGGAATTATTATTCTTTAAATTTTCTAACGTATATAAAGATATAACTTATAACAGGGTTAAATAGGCTAACTCATTTAGTCCGGTCCGGATTAACATCTCTAGATTCTCAACTAGTAGTAGTAATACTTGCTCCTATTTTACCTAGTTGTAATCCACTCAAAAAACAATAAAGCATTGCCAAGTGATCCATAAGTCATGAGATCATAATGAATTACGTAGTATATTAATATAAATATGCCA
The DNA here is from genome assembly GCA_037126765.1 of Stenogyne calaminthoides. Lineage (NCBI taxonomy): Eukaryota > Viridiplantae > Streptophyta > Magnoliopsida > Lamiales > Lamiaceae > Stenogyne > Stenogyne calaminthoides. The sequence goes on along the minus strand of JBBCBC010000045.1, from coordinate 1,681,845 downwards.
AAAGGAACTCAAATCGGAATCAAAATAATTAATACAACGAAAAGAATAGTTTCCTTCTCCAACTCATCCACCAATTAAATTTAAGCTCATAAAATTTTGAATATTAACGATTTAAAAAGATGCAGGTGCAGAGGCAGGAGAATCAGCAACAAACTCAGCAACCATCGGACCAGGGGCGGCGCCGCCACTGCTTCCGCCGCTGCTCAAAAGCTCCAACATCGCCCGGTGGGGATTCACTCTCTGCTTCTCACATAGAGATGGCAAATACACTCCTACACAATTTACACATCACCAAATTTTATTTCGATACACATTAGAATTTTAATACTATTAATCTACAACCTATACTACTCTTTCATCAATTTTTTTAATCCTATTGAAATTTATATTATACTTACATGAAAGTTGTACATATTACAAATCGATAAAATGATCATAGAATGGTATTAAGCCTTTAATTTAAACTCCCTCCGTCTTATTATTACTGCAACATTTACCTAATTTAAAGGTCACAACATTACTGCAACATTCTCAAAATATCTACTAAAAATTGATAAAATAATTATAGAATGATATTAAGCCTTTAAAATATCTCATTATTAAAAAGTCAAATCTACACTTTTAACTTTCATAATACTCCATCTTTATTACACTCAAATCCACTTTTTATATTTTTTCTGGGCTTGCAATCAAATTTTATTGTTGAAGTCTTTATGGGATTGGCGGAAGTATATAATTATAAATCATTAAAGAAAATTCAAATTTTATAATTATAATTTCTCTAGCTAAAATTTTTAAATAGCAGACCTATCATTAAAAAAATATATATAGAGAAATTATAATAACATAATTTATATCAAATTACCTTCACCAGCAGAGAGATTGAAATAAAGATCGACAATATTAGGACAATTCTGGTAGCACGCGGCAGAGCAAAGGCGGGAGGTGAAGTCGGCCGTGAAAAAAGCGTCTGATGAAATTCCGACGAATCCACGGTCAACGCCGCACGCGCTCACGCATTGATCGGTCTCGATGTATCCATTCAATCTTTCCACCACAACCTCCGATGTCTTACACGTGTACTCCACGCGCCCATTGTTGTCCTTATAATTTTCCAACACGCACCTTTTTCCGGACGATGCAATCGCAAACGCGCATAGATTTGTTGGTAAATTCTCACAGATCAATTCCCCTAAATAATTTAATTTAATTTAAAATTAGAAATTGGATGCGTATGATAATGTGATTACATTTTTTTGAGATGAAATTGTATGAAATTAAATAATATTTGCATGGTCTGATTAAATGAATTTGCATGTACGTACCTAGAATTCCTTGGACAAAGAGAGAGCAAACGAAGAGAATCAAAGATAATTTCGTTGAAGAAACCATTCTTTCCTTTAGAGTTTGGTTTTCTTTGTTATTTGTCCTTCCGTTTTGGCCTTTTTGGTTTCGTATTTGGTGGAAATGTTGTTGAATCGGCACCCCTATATATAGGGTGGAGAGATAGAGATGTGAGAAATTTATAAAATCAGAGGAGAATTAATTAGGAATAATGTGCGTGTTTAAATTGATCAATTGGAAAAATCTAGATGAAATTTAATTATTACTACTATAATATATAGTAATAAAGTTTGACAAGTGTATTTATTATTTTTTTTTTTTTTTTCTTAATTATTTAGTATTTTATAGTTAGACTTTTACTTGATGAGGTGTTTGGTTTTCCATTGACGCCGAACAATAGTAAAATCGTGTTCGTAGATTTGCATGTTGGAAATTTCCGGCAGTTGGAAGCTTCAGCATTTTCATTTTGACGTGGTCTTCTTTATTTTGTTTCTAGAGTAATAGACTAATAGGTAGCCTACTCTTTTCGTTTTCAATTTTCTTTTTCATATTTTTTTAGTTGGTAGTTACTACTCCCCCGTCCCAATCTTTAAGGTTTTCTTTCCATTTTTTTGTCCCAATCGTTTAAGGTTTCTTTCCTAAAATGGACATACCTCATTTAACTAACATCATTCTCATATCATTTTATTTACACAACTGTCACTCAATTAACCCAACCCAATACTCCCTAAAACTCATTTAATTAGCCCATTAATCGGCCCACCTCACCAAAACCTAATCCCATATCACTAATTAATCGGCCCATCTCACTCACATACTCACATCACTCTGCACTCTCTCTTCTCTCTCTTCTCTCTCTTCTCTTGTAACCCTAGCCGCATACTCACATCACTCTGCACTATCTCTTCTCTCTCTTCTCTTGTAACCCTAGCCGCTCTACTCTCTACTCTCTCTTCATGATTCATCACTAATTTGCTCTCTTTTCCACTCTCTCATCACCACCTGCAAAAAACCCTAAATTTCCATGGCCGATGATTCTTTAAATTCTGAAAATTGGCCATGCACCGAAGATTATAAGGAGTATGAGGCGGATCCAGTGGAGGACTTTTGGTGGGAGGAATCGGGAGCTTTAGATTCTCAAAATCCTTTATATAAAAGGTGGGATGAAGAGAGGAAGAATGAGATGGAGCCGGCGGTGGATGCGGAGAAATCGAAGGGTTGCGATGCAGATTTGAGCGATGTGGGTCGGGTTTCTCCCGATTATTCATCCATGGTTGTGCAAGACTCTCTCTCACCGGAATTACCCTCTGATGAACTTGTTTCCGACGAGGTTACTTCAGTAGTCGATCCATTTATGCGTGTAAGTGATCCACGTTGCTGTTTTTTGTTCAAAGTGTGTTCCAAATTTAATTTTTTGTTCATTTCAGTTTTGGAGGGTAGTAACATTTACATTGTTTCTAATCCTCTGTTGTTTGCCAAATCTCAGGTTCCCAATTCTCTATATCTCGATTTAGGCGAGAGAAATGAGTTGGGGTTCGTGTTGTACACGCCCAAGTCCAAAATTATCATCCCTGATAAGTACCCTCTACCTCAATTCAGTGATAAAGTCTATTGGCTTGATGAAAAACGAAAGGGCCATGTTGAGATGCTAGGCATTTTGTTTCTCGAGATATTGCCTCCGATTTCTAAAAAGTGTGCACGTACTCTGTTGATGTTTCTGGTTGCATATGTGGGTAAATGTGGTGTATTGGCTTGATGTATTATAGCAACCAATCATGTGTTTGTGATTTAGGATGCTAATTTACATCATTGGGCTTCTCCCAATGATGAAATTGATCTGAGGGTTGAAATTGTGTTTCAAACTTGCTGTTTCTGTTTGAAAACTGAGAAAATTGACCCGACTCCCTAAAATGATGAATAAAATTGGTGTTTTCGGTTTGCATATGTGGGTAAATGTGGTCCGATTGTTCTGGTGGTTTTGCATATGTTGATGTATTATAGCAACCAATCATGTGTTTGTGATTTAGGATCTTAATTTATATCATTGGGCTTCTCCCAATGATGAAATTGTTCGAGGGTTGAAATTGTGTTTCAAACTTGTTTTTACATTTGAAAACCGAGAAAATTGACCGACTCCCTAAAATGATGAATAAAATTGGTGTTTTCGGTTGCATATGTGGGTAAATGTGGTCCGATTGTTCGTGGTTTTGCATATGTTGATGTATTATAGCAACCAATCATGTGTTTGTGATTTAGGATGTTAATTTACATCATTGGGCTTCTCCCAATGATGAAATTGTTCGAGGGTTGAAATTGTGTTTCAAACTTGTTGTTTCGTTTGAAAACCGATTTAGGAAAATTGACATCGACTCCCTAAAATGATGAATAAAATTGGTGTTTTCGTTTGCATATGTGGGTAAATGTGGGTCATTGTTTATGGGTGGCTTTGCATATGTTGATGTATTATAGCAACCAATCATGTGTTTGTGATTTAGGATGCTAATTTACATCATTGGGCTTCTCCCAATGATGAAATTGTTCGAGGGTTGAAATTGTGTTTCAAACTTGTGTTTGTGATTTCGATTTGAAAACCGAGAAAATTGACCGACTCCCTAAAAATGATGAACAAAATTGGTGTTTCAGGGTTGCATATGTGGGTAAATGTGGGTTCGATTGTTTCGGTGGTTTTGCATATGTTGATGTATTATAGCAACCAATCATGTGTTTGTGATTTAGGATGTTAATTTACATCATTGGGCTTCTCCCAATGATGAAATTGTTCGAGGGTTGAAATTGTGTTTCAAACTTGATGTTTCTGTTTGAAAACCGAGAAAATTGACTGACTCCCTAAAATGATGAATAAAATTGGTGTTTCGGTTTGCATATGTGGGTAAATGTGGTTTGATTGTTCGGTGGTTTTGCATATGTTGATGTATTATAGCAACCAATCATGTGTTTGTGATTTAGGATGTTAATTTACACCATTGGGCTTCTCCCAATGATGAAATTGTTACGAGGGTTGAAATTGTGTTTCAAACTTCTTTGTTTTTCGTTTGAAAACCGAGAAAATTGACCCGACTCCCTAAAATGATGAATAAAATTGGTGTTTCGTTTGCATATGTGGGTAAATGTGGTCCGATTGTTCGGTGGTTTTGCATATGTTGATGTATTATAGCAACCAATCATGTGTTTGTGATTTAGGATCTTTAATTTACATCATTGGGCTTCTCCCAATGATGAAATTGTTTCGAGGGTTGAAATTGTGTTTCAAACTTGATGTTTCGCTTTGAAAACCGAGAAAATTGACTGACTCCCTAAAAATGATGAATAAAATTGGTGTTTTACGTTTGCATATGTGGGTAAATGTGGTTTGTTGTTTCGGTGGTTTTGCATATGTTGATGTATTATAGCAACCAATCATGTGTTTGTGATTTAGGATGCTAATTTACATCATTGCTTCTCCCAATGATGAAATTGTTCCCAGGGTTGATGTTTCAAAATTGTTCGTTTCGAGAAAATTGGACTCCCCTAAAATGATGAATAAAATTGGTGTTTCGGTTGCATATGTTTAAAACTTGATTGTTCGGTGGTTTTGCATATGTTGATGTATTAAACAACAAATCATGTGAAAATCTTAATTTACATCATTGGGCTTCCCAATGATGAAAAATGATGAACAAAATTGGTGTTTGTTTTGAAAACCGAGAAAATTGACTGACTTCCCTAAAATGATGAATAAAATTGGTGTTTACGGTTTGCATATTGGGTTGTTGTTACGGTGGTTTTGCATATGTTGATGTATTATAGCAACCAATCATGTGTTTGTGATTTAGGATGCTAATTTACATCATTGGGCTTCTCCCAATGATGAAATTGTTTCGAGGGTTGAAATTGTGTTTCAAACTTGATGTTTCGTTTGAAAACCGAGAAAATTGACCGACTCCCTAAAATGATGAATAAAATTGGTGTTTCGGTTGCATATGTGGGTAAATGTGGGTCCGATTGTTTGGTTTTGGTGGTTTTGCATATGTTGATGTATTATAGCAACCAATCATGTGTTTGTGATTTAGGATGTTAATTTACATCATTGGGCTTCTCCCAATGATGAAATTGTTCGAGGGTTGAAATTGTGTTTCAAACTTGATGTTTCATTTGAAAACCGAGAAAATTGATCCTGACTCCCTAAAATGATGAATAAAATTGGTGTTTACGGTTTGCATATGTGGGTAAATGTGGTCCGATTGTTCGGTGGTTTTGCATATGTTGATGTATTTATAGCAACCAATCATGTGTTTGTGATTTAGGATCTTAATTTACATAATTGGGCTTCTCCCAATGATGAAATTGTTTCGAGGGTTGAAATTGTGTTTCAAACTTCTTTGTTTCGTTTGAAAACCGAGAAAATTGACCGACTCCCTAAAATGATGAATAAAATTGGTGTTTCGGTTGCATATGTGGGTAAATGTGGTTTGTTGTTCCGGTGGTTTTGCATATGTTGATGTATTATAGCAACCAATCATGTGTTTGTGATTTAGGATGTTAATTTACATCATTGGGCTTCTCCCAATGATGAAATTGTTTCGAGGGTTGAAATTGTGTTTCAAACTTGATTTGTTTCGCTTTGAAAACCGAGAAAATTGATCTGTCTCCTAAAATGATGAACAAAATTGGTGTTTACGGTTGCATATGTGGGTAAATGTGGTTTTGATTGTTCGTGGTGGTTTTGCATATGTTGATGTATTATAGCAACCAATCATGTGTTTGTGATTTAGGATGTTAATTTACATCATTGGGCTTTCCCAATGATGAAATTGTTACGAGGGTTGAAATTGTGTTTCAAACTTGATGTTTCGTTTGAAAACCGAGAAAATTGACTGACTCCCTAAAATGATGAATAAAATTGGTGTTTCGGTTCGTATATGTGGGTAAATGTGGTCCGATTGTTTGCATATGGTGGTTTTGCATATGTTGATGTATTATAGCAACCAATCATGTGTTTGTGATTTAGGATCTTAATTTACACCATTGGGAAAAATTCTCCCTAAAATGATGAAATTGTTCGAGGGTTGAAATTGTGTTTCAAACTTGATGCTAATTTTGTTTGAAAATTGGAAAGAAAATTGACTGACTCCCTAAAATGATGAATAAAATTGGTGTTTACGGTTGCATATGTGGGTAAATGTGGTCCGATTGTTCGGTGGTTTTGCATATGTTGATGTATTATAGCAACCAATCATGTGTTTGTGATTTAGGATCTTAATTTGATTTGATGAAATTGATACGAGGGTTGAAATTGTGTTTCAAATCATTGAGAAAATTGACTGACTCCCAATGATGTAAAATTGTTCCGATTGTTACGGTGGTTTTGAATGTTGATGTATTATAGCAAAATCATGTGTTTGTGATTTAGGATCTTTAATTTACAATTGGGCTTCTCCCAATGATGAAAATTGAGGTTGAAATTGTGTTTCAAACTTCTTTGTTTCGTTTGATGAAAAAAATGACTCCTAAAATGATGAATAAAATTGGGTAGGATTTATTGTTAATGATGGTGTAATAGGTTAGAAATCTGTAATTGGGGGAAACTTTTGGTGTAATAGGAGGAATTGCATTGGGGGGGAAATTTTCCTTGTTTTTGTGGAAATTCTGTATTTTTGGGGATTTTAAATTGGTGTAATAGGTGGGAAAATTTGGTGTAATAGGGCGCCACTGTAATCTGATCTCATTTTTTGAACTTTTTACTGTTCATTGAACAGTTAAATGAGGTTTTTTAATGTATTTTTAATGTTGTCGATTTTGTGCGTAAATTTGCGAGTAATTATTGATTTTAGAGGTTTAATTAACCCTCTAATAAAGTGAATTTTTATTTTTTCATAAAGTTGATTTATCCATTCTACCCCTAACATTTTATCACTATTCCACTATTCCAATAAATCCTTATGAACAGTCAGAAAACCCTAAAGAACGGGACGGATGGAGTATATTTTTTTTTGTCAGCAAAAATGGTATTATTAATAACGTGAAATGAGTATAAAACACCCCTGTACAGTAGAAACAGAGCCACTAGCAATCTAGACAGAACCTAGGTGATGCTAGCCAATCCTTAAAAGAGTAATTACAAATATAAGGAAATCTGAGAGAACACCAGTTTCACAAACTTCCTTTGATTTCGTCTATGATTTTCACCTCGTCAAAGTTTTTTCCTTCAAACACAAAATCATTTTTCCCTTTCCAAATCAACCACACCACACAAATCCATAATCCAATAGCAACATTGTGACCTTTCTTACTGGGTAACATACCAAACATAGCCATGAAATGGTCATGAGCTTTGTTAGGTAATGCCACTGGTATGTCTAGCCAATTAAAACACGATTTCCAAATAACCATGGATTTAGAACAGTCAAAGAATAGGTGGTCCGCTGACTCGGGGGAGGACTTACATAATCGGCACTCCGTCGTCGAGTTTTGTGGAAGAATATGCCTCCTCTGAAGTTTTGCTCTTGTTGGTAGTCGGTCCCAAAGTAACTTCCATGCCAACGCCGAAGCTTTTATTGGAGCAATTTTACTCCATATTTTCTTGAAAACTGTCAATCCTCCTCTCCCAATGTTGTTCGAGGCTTCATCCGGTCTGAGCAATCTATACGCCGTCTTCGTTGTAAAATATCCCTCTCGATTTTGCTTCCATCTCCATCCATCTTTGGTGTTTTCCTGTAATGGATACCTGTTAATGTCATTCACAAGCTTGTTTAGTACAGTTTTTTCCCTATCAAAGAGCACTCGTCTCCACTTCCTGTAATGGTAGTTACTATATATTAAAATAGTTTTTTTTAATATAAGATATGCTCTAGTTATGTAACATATGCATGATGGAGTTTTTGTGTAAGACGGAGTTCCACTTTAATATCAACACTTCATTTTATTTTACAACATGATTTCGGATAGATTCATAAACTCATACGTCATATAATATATATGTGATGTAAATTTGTTTTATGTAAAAATACGTCTCATGCAATACCACAAGCTGAAATTTTAAATTTTATAGATGGGTAATATGGTGAAGAAAATGATATTTTTCTTCTCATGCTTATTTATTAATATATATGTTGTAAGGATGTTGATATACATAATATAAAATAAAACCAAAACTAAGTAATATGAAAAGCCATAACAAAATTAATATTCCATTATCTATAAAAATAACTGTATAATAATAATCATCACATCATTTGACCGTTATCAAATATGAAAGTTGATAATTCTAGGAAATGAGAAATGATGACTGATAACTAATTCCTAGCATTTGACAGTGATGAGACTCAATTTCAGGATAAAGTTACTCCTCTCATTATTACTTCAAAACTTTTTCATAGTCTTTTCTTCCAATTAATTTCAATAAAACTACCTATAAAACAATAAAATATGATACTAGAATTACGTGATCACAATCCGCCGAAGACTTTGAAAATTGGAATTGCGATGTCAAAGTGCATATATAATAAAGTTCTTCATTCCCATAGACCAACATGCATGTTAGGTAGCCTCTGATTTGAGCGTCTTTTTTGGGGAAGTCTCCACCTATTTAGTTCCGCCATTTAAATGTCACTCTATGAGTTTTACCATAATTAGTTGCCTTTTTCATTAAAAAAAAGAGGGGTGATTTTTTCTGGGGAATTTCTATTATCAAAGACTTCAAATTTGAAAGGTCTTTATGCTTTCATGGAACGTATATAGGGCAACTTTTTTTTTATTATTATTTTTCTAAAATAAATTTTTTGTTAGTTGGATATAATATTGTTGTCGAATAATTGTTTTATTTTTTCTGGATCGTAATAAAAATATAAAAATACACAATTACGATCAAATATAGAGAAACTGACGGTTTCAATTCCATAATAATTTTCTCATGTGTGTTCAATCAAAAGTTTGAATTTTTCTTTGATTAAAAAAAAATGTTTGGATTTTCCACGCGCCAACGTGACTAACATAAATGCATTGAATTAACGACTGAGGAGGGACCTTCTTTATGATCAGAAAGTACTGCAAGTACAATTTGCCGTTGACGCTAACCTCGTGACGACCCAAATAATATAAATTCATAAAGAGTAGCACCGTATAAATCAAGTTTATATATAAATTTTATTATTATTATATAAAAAATATTATTATTATGTATAAAAAAAAATTACTGTTTAAAATATAAAAATATTTTTTAAATAGTGATCATTTTTATGCATAACACTGATTTTTATATGTATAACGATAATATTAAAATAAATCGAGTTCACGGTGAATTCGAGTTCATATAAGTTTTTGTCAATTTGTAATCAAACAATAGCTGAAAATTAGAAAATTAGGATTTCTTGTGTATGACAATATCATACATATATAAAATGGTGTATAACCTTTTTTAAATTATAATTGAGTCAAGCTCCATAAACTCATGAGTTATATGGTATTATAAATAAAATCTGTCACACCCAAACTTTTGTTGAAATAAATATCCTTTGCGGTCCTAAACCGCATTCTCAAATTGAATCGACTATCATTATCATATCATGCTAATCATCTTTATTAGTCCAAAAAAATGCTAATCATCTCTATATTCTACTTTATTAGTGCATATTAAGTATTAAGTCATCTATATGACTATATGTGTATGATGCAATTGTATATCGACAAAAAAAAAAAAAAAAAACCTACTGGGCCTCCTTATTCAGTGATTCATTAAGAAAATAAGTTTTTAAACTATTGGGTCACCTCATTGCTGGGACATACTGGACATATTTATATTACGCCCATTTTATGTTGGGGGTGTTAATAACCGGACCCTTATCTCTATTAACCAATTGGGCCCAAATATTACGGCCCATTCTCCCCTGTCAGAATATTCGAATTTCAACTAAAACAACAATGTAGAGGATCCAGGCGAAGATAAGTGGGACCCACATTGAAAACAGAAACCGTTACTAGCCTCTCAATCCCCTCACAATAATCTCAAAACAAAAAAAAAAAAAAATCAAGAAAATGGTAGTAGTAGTAGGATCAGCAAAATATCGAGAGCTCCAATCCAAAATCACACACTGAAAAAGAAACTAAATTTTACCAAAATATCAAACCAAAAAAAAAAAAAAAGCAGCCATGGTTGCAGCCGCAACAGCCACAACAACATCATCCCACCTCCTCTTTTCCTCCTCCAAATCCACCCCCCGTTTCTCCCCTTTCCAATCACTAACCCCATGCTCCGCCTCCACCGCCGCCTCCCGAAGGCGGCACCTGGCGGCGAGCGGCGGCGGCGTGCGGTGCATGGCGGTGGCGGAGGGAGCAGAGACTACAACGGTGAGGAAAAAGAGTCGGTACGAGATTGAGACGCTGACCAACTGGCTGCTGAAGCAGGAACAGGCCGGAACAATCGACGCCGAGTTAACCATAGTTCTTTCCAGCATTTCAATGGCGTGTAAGCAGATTGCTTCGCTGGTTCAACGGGCTGGCATTTCTAACCTTACTGGGGTACAGGGTGCGGTTAATATACAGGGGAGGATCAGAAGAAGCTTGATGTTGTCTCCAATGAGGTGAGTACTAGTATATATATGTATTGAATTAAATATATATAGAGACTTTATTTGATGGGACCTAAATCAAGATTCAAGTTTTTTTTTATAAAATTTTATTTGGATATTATTGTGGGGTGGACTTACATTTTAGAGTTATTATCGATTTGTAACATGTATAATGACCATTTTATCAATTTATAATCTGTATAATTTTTTTATCCGATTGCAACTTATATACTATACGAAATTGGCATATTGCAGGATGCGCTTAAGGTTAATATCAATTTGCAATCTTTACAATACATATTTTAACAATTTGTAATTTGTACAAATTTATTTTTTATCGATTGCATTTGCAGCACATACCATTCGAAATTGACTGATTGCAACATAAACTACATTTTAAGTTGTCGATCAATTAGGTTGTGAGATCAAACCTATCCCTTTTTTTTTTTTAATGACATTGGCCGAGTTTGTATAATATAGATTACAATCGGATAAAAAAAAGTTGTATATTTTGAAAACTGACAAAAAGGGACGTAGTACAGATTGCAAATTGATGTTAATACTTGATTTTAGCCAATAGAGATGACGTTTTGGTCTTAAAATCAATTGATGATAGGTGGAGTACTTGACTTTGAGATTGCTAAAATCAAGTGTTTTAAGTTTTAACTCAAATGTTACATATCTTGTTACTTGTTTGGCTTTTAGATTGTTGTAGAATTCCTATAATTATGGTCTAAATTTGTGGCTATGAATGAAGGGTAATCAAGGAAAATGAAGTAATGAAAAATGTTTGTAAATGTAGGTGTTTTCGAATTGCTTGAGGTCAAGTGGAAGGACCGGGATCATAGCTTCAGAGGAGGAGGATGTTCCGGTGGCCGTGGAGGAAAGTTATTCGGGCAACTACATTGTCGTATTCGACCCTCTTGATGGATCGTCCAACATTGATGCAGCCGTCTCAACTGGCTCCATCTTCGGAATATACAGCCCCAACGACGAGTGCCTTGCTGATATTGAAGAGGATAGCACTGTAAATCTTCTATCCATATCAATATTCAACCTCTTTTTCTTTTTGAAGTAAATATAGATATGGAACTTGATGAATTAAATGATACTTTAGGTGATAGATTGCCTTACAACTACGATTTATAATAAGGTAATTATGGTTTTTAATTACAAAAAAGAGCAAAACTTTAGCCTGATTGGAAATTTATCAAGCTGTTTCTGTATGTTTTCACTAATCACACAAAAAATTTGAAAAAGTATTAGTTTACGTGATGAAAAGTATTAGCTCATATGCTAATACTGTTTAGCCTACAAACTAGTACTTTATTTTGTATGAACTGATACTTTTCTTCATTTGAACCAAGACTTCTCGTTACATACGTATGTTTTTCGTAAGTTAGTATTTCGCAGCTCGACAACGTGATGCAAAAGTGTATCGTGAACGTTTGCCAGCCGGGAAACAACCTCCTAGCGGCAGGTTACTGCATGTACTCGAGCTCAGTGATATTCGTCCTCACAATAGGCAAAGGCGTGTACGCCTTCACCTTAGACCCCATGTTCGGAGAATTCGTTCTTACACAAGAACAGATCCAGATACCCAAGGCCGGGAAGATCTACTCGTTCAACGAAGGGAACTACCAAATGTGGGACGACAAACTGAAGAAGTACATCGATGACCTCAAGGACCCCGGCCCTAACGGGAAGCCTTATTCTGCTCGTTATATCGGTAGTTTGGTTGGCGATTTTCATAGAACTCTGTTGTATGGCGGGATCTACGGTTATCCTAGGGATCAAAAGAGTAAGAATGGGAAATTGAGGTTGTTGTATGAATGTGCTCCGATGAGCTTTATTGTTGAGCAAGCTGGTGGGAAAGGGTCTGATGGGCAACACAGGGTTCTTGATATTCAGCCCACAGAGGTGAGTTAGTGTGTTTGTGTTATGATTATTGCAATATTTTTTTAAATGGAGTTAGATTGATTGATATTTATTTGGTTTTTTTTGTTGTGTTTTTTGGGCAGATACATCAGCGAGTACCGTTGTACATTGGAAGTGTGGATGAAGTGGACAAATTGGAGAAGTATTTAGCTTAGAAAAGAAGATTGTAAATGTGCGCAACTTTTATGAACATAAGCAATCTTCTTGTTAATTCTTCTTTGAAGTGGCAAATCCTGTAAAATTTTGGAAAATGAAGGACAAATTACAGTTTTTCCCCTCATAATCTCACCTTTAAATGTTCAAAAATATCCGACCTGCCGGATTCGAACCAGCGACCTAAGGATTTGCTGCAACACAACTACAGTCCTCCGCTCTACCAACTGAGCTAAGGTCGGTTTTGTTTAATGGCTTCTATAAGCCATTTTATAGAATTATTTTTCCTTTCAAGATTCAAGCCCACTTTAGTTATTGACTTACTGCTATTTAGAACCAATCATAAACTAAAAAGTCCCGATTCCTTTAAATCTACCTTTTCAAGCGCGTTATGTGCACACATACACTTAATTTTTCCTAAAACGAACCACCTTCACACAATTGGCAAACACAGAAGATAAGCAATTCCAAAAATGGCTGAAA